>PVIH01006675.1:14164-108480 GCA_004025045.1 Sigmodon hispidus
AGAGGATAAGAATCATAAGCATGGCTTATCAAGGGTAGAAATACAAATAAGATTGCTACACATATATTTTCTTTGTGTTCAGCTTTCCCTATATATCCTTATTCAAGGTCTCTTCCCCCTCCCAACACATCTGGTCATTTTTCTTCTCTGCAACTGCCCATCCCCTCCCTGGGCAGGGAGCAGACAGTCCTATGGTCCATGTCAGCAAAGCACTCTGATCTTTTGAATATTGCATTATGTAGGCTTCCACATCTTCTATTAATGTATATTGTTATTCTTAAAGGTGAAAACACATGTTCATTTAAAATATTATCATAATACAAAGTCTATGAGTTCAAAAAAAAATTCTCAAGGAATAATAAATAAAATGAAAAGAAATGAATTAACAAAATAAACCACAGAAGACATTTTGACATACAGAATAATATAAATATTAATTATGTTACAGCTGATAAACAACTTCAGCAATGTAGCAGGATACAAGATTAACTCAAAGAAATCAGTAGCCCTTCTATACACTAAAGATAGAAGTGCTGAAAAAGAAATAAGGGAAACATTACCCTTCATAATAGCTGGAAATAGTATAAAATACCTTGGAGTAACTATAACCAAAGAAGTAAAAGACCTATGTGACAAAAATTTTAAATCACTGAAGAAAGAAATTAAAGAGGATATCAAAAAATAGAAAGCTCTCCCATGTTTCTGGATTGGTAAGATCAACATAGTAAAAATGGCAATTCTACCAAAGGCAATCTACAGATTCAATGCACTGCCCATCAAAATCCCAACACAGTATTTTTTGGGCCTTGAAAGAACAATACTCAATTTCATTTGGAATAACAGGAAAGGCAGGATGGCCAAAACAATTTTACTCAACAAAAGAACCTCAGGAGGTATCACCATCCCTGACTTCAAGTTATAATCTAGAGCTACAGTAATAAAAACAGCCTGGTACTGGCATAAAAACAGACTTGTGGATCAATGGAATAGAATTGAGGATCCAGACATTAACCCAAAAACCTATGAACACCTGATCTTTGACAAAGAGGCCCAAAACATTCAATGGAAAAAAGATAGTACATTTAACAAATGGTGTTGGCATAGCTGGATGGACGTGTGTAGAAAAATGCAAATAGATCTGAGCCTGTCACCCTGCACAAAACTCAAATCCAAGTGGATCAAAGACCTCAACTTAAACCCAGCCACTTTGAACTTGATAGAAAAGAAAGTGGGAAATACACTTCTATGAACTGGCACAGGTGACCACTTCCTAAATATAACACCAGTGGCACAGACACTAAGTCCAATAATCAATAAGTGGGATCTCCTGAAGCTAAGAAGATTCTGGAAAGCCAAGGACACTGTCAATAGGACAAAATGACAGCCTACAGAATGGGAAAAGATTTTCACCAACCCTACAAGGGATAGAGGACTGATCTCTAAGATATATAAAGAGCTCAAGAATCTAGAGCCCAAAACTTTGAATAACCCAATCAAAAAATGGGGTTCAGATCTAAAAAGGGAATTCTCAGCAGAGGAATTACGAATGGCTGAAAGGCACCCGAAAAAGTGCTCATCATCTTTAGCCATCAGAGAAATGCAAATCAAAACAACTTTGAGATACCACCTAACACCTGTTAGATTGGCTAAGATAAAAGGCACAGATGACAGCCTATGTTGGAGAGGATGTGGACCAAGGGAACACTCCTTCATTGTTGGTGGGAGTGTAAGCTTGTTCAGCCACTTTGGAATGCAGTATGGTGGTTTCTCAGAAAACTGAGAATCATTCTCCCCAAGGACCCACAATACCACTTCTTGGTGTATACCCTAATGATGCACAGTCATACTCCAAAGGCATTAGTTCAACTATGTTCATAGCAGCATTATTTGTAGTAGCAAGAACCTGGAAACAACCTAGATGTCCCTCAACTGAAGAATGGATTAACAAACTGTGGTACATCTACACAATGGAATACTACTCAGCAGTAAGAAAAAATGATATCCTAAAATTTGCAGGCAAATGGATGTACTTGGAGAATATTCTCCTGAGCGAGGTATCACAAACTCAGAAAGATAAGCAGGGGATGTACTCACTCATTAGTGGTCTCTAAACAAACAAATAAGAAAAAAAGCCAAGCATGCCCAATTGCAAATCACAACCACTGAACAGCTTGGGAGCAGAAACACCCTGGAGTGACTCTTCGGATCCCAGTCCACCTAAAAGAACACCTGACTCATTCTTGAGGGAGAGGGGACAAAACTGGATCTGCCAGGAGTGGAGACTGAACTAAGCAATATTGGGTCAGTGCGACCATGGGACTATCTGCTGCCTGTCCAGGGAGGGGATGGGGAGTGGTGAAGAAGAAAAAATGATCTGATATGGTGGGAGGGGGAAGGGACCTTGAATAATGATATACAGGGATAGAAAGCAAGACTTCTTTGTTCATAATAATAATAATAATAAAAAGTATACATAAAAAATATTAATTATGTATATAATTCAATTATAGCTTTAAACATTTATGTACAGCAAAAATTCATGTCATTTGGGAACTTTTGCCACACAACTACATGTGAAGATGCTTTATTTGATTATTGCAGAGTAACTTCCTGTGGAGGTTAGGAGGACAGCTGTCTAACTGTGCATTTCTGGAGCAGTAGATTTGTTCATACTTAGGACAGATCTAGAGGTCATTGTAGATTATGTCTGGCAGGCAATGGCTCACTGAGTTCTTACAGTGTAGGCAGAAGAAGGAATGGAATTTGAGGTTTTATCTTTCGGTAGTGAAATGTGCTGTCTGGGCTACTGTTATAGTCAGAAAACTGCAACAAAGAAAGTGTATAACCCAATGAAGATAAGACCTCCAGAGAAATCCCCAAAGCTAGGAAACTATAGAATCTTCCTATGATGAGCAGTTTAGGAATTTCAATTAAAGATGACAAAACACAGGTACAGAGCCACATATATTCATTTATAAATGAATACTAAGTGTCTTCTATGGTATACTGGAGAGTTTTTCTTCCACATATTGAAACATAAGATGTGTTTAATAAAACTATTGTCAGATTTCATAGCACATGCAGCTCAGAATAATAATATAATTTTATGTACCAGAACCAATATTGAGGGTAATAAGTAGTAAGTAGAGAAAAAAAAATCAACTTGGCAAATAAATATGCACATGCATATATCTGTATTCATGTACATATATGGTATATAGATATAGACTGAGTTTCTCCCTGTGTGTGAAAGTCTCTCTCTCTCTCTTTCTCTCTCTCTCTCTCTCTCTCTCTCTCTCTCTCTCTCTCTCTCCATATATATATATATATATATATATATATATATATATATACTTACAAAGTGAATAATACTAAGGGGCATATGTGGTGTGGAAAGAAGAATGTGATTTTGTTTTAGGGGTATCATAAGTTAAAGAAGCCTATATTCACTTTTTGAACCCCACTTCACTATGAGGTATAATATACTCATATGCATAAAGCAAGGTAATTGACAGAGCAGCAGAGACTTTAGAAAGCATTCATATCAAAGGACATCATTGTCCTGGTGTGTTTTATATCTACCATAGTTGTCATGGTCTAAAATAACAAAGCATTTAGGTTTGACTAAAATTAAGAATAAAAAATGTACATATAACCCTCTTCAATAATCATTGTATCTTGTATTTAGTGATAACCTTGTTGACAACCTTGTTTGGAAAAACTGGTGCTGATGACACAGTACTCTGGTGTTATGGGAAACAAGAGATGCATTTGTACTATTTACTCAATATGTTCTCACCAGACTTGGCCTCTTTGAATATATGAAACACAGTACAGTGAGGATGTAGCATATGAATCATTTAGATTGACTTCCTAATATTTCCAGGTGACAGATTTAAGTTGGTTAACTCAAATAAACAAGACCTCTGTCTACCAGAGAACCTAGTTCTGAGATGTGAACAGTACTCCAATAAAACAATTAACTGGGAGCCTGGCATAGCCTGTCTACATCTGTCATTTCAGGACAGACAGCAAGAATGACATTATTTTTCAATTGTATTGCTATTATCACTCTAATTAAGCATTTATTGGAACTCCAGTTTCATATTGTATGAGTCAAGTCTACAGTGGAACAGAAGAATATTCCAAAATAGATGGCATAAATCTTCACAAACAGTTCATGTAAATATGTACTCATAATTTCATTTATTTTTATTTTGTGTGTGTTGTGTGTTTGTTTGGTGTAAATTTGTTATATACTTATTAGCACAGGTATGCACATGTACATATGTATGTGGAGGCCAGAGGTCAATGTTAGTTATTATTCCTCAGTAACTAGAACGGTTACATTTTAAGACAGGTTCTCACGTGAGCCTGAAGGTCATCATGTTGACTAAATTGACTGGCCTATAAACTTGAAAGAACCACTGTCACTTCCTGACCCTTGCTTGTTGGGTTACAAGTGAAAAAAAGTGTGGAGAACCTTGGGAGTGTACAGCAGATGACAGGTAGTAGTTTACAGGTCTACCTACCACATTAATGACTCTGTGTTGGGGAATCTCGTTAGGCAAAGTCCATAGAGGAGGCCCACTAAAATGACTTTCATATCATGGCCCCATTAGGCAAAGTCCATGGGGACATTCATCAACTGGCCCCACTAAGCAACACCTTTGGGGTGTTTGGCTGTGGATACAGGTTATTTTCTGTCTGTAACATTTTCAGGTGCCACTGCTGTGCCTCCCTATGAAGAACAGCTGTGAGGTTCTTTCCACAGCACTTTGGTAGTGTCTTTTACACCTTTGGGCACATGTACAGTTGTGTATAGTCAAGTCTGATTTATAGAAATATTACCAGAATAATCTTCTTTACTGACAGAGGAAAATAACAGCAGTTTCAATCTCAAAGACAACTAATTTTACACTTCAGAACAAATTCAGACAGACTAAACTGCTCCTGCAGAAAATCTGGGAATTAGATTTTGTATATAAAGGTGTTGTTTATAGCTAAATTCAGGCTGTTTTGAGATTTACCCCCTGGCAATTGGTGACTTTCTGTCTGTACCCTGACCACTCAAGATTCAACCTGCTACTGTTATTAAGTCCTGAATTTCAATGTCATTCTTTGTGTGGGAAAAAAAGTTACATGCAAGGCCAAGCATTAACACTGGCCAGTCTTTCTCAACTGACTAGCCTGAGAAAAACTATATGACTTCATATGCTATGAGAATAGATTAGGCCCTGAAAATGTAATATGTAATTGTCTAGATTTTGGCTAAGAAATGAGAGAGGGAGCAGCAGCAATGTAGGAAGGAAGAAAGAAGGAGAAATGAATCTGTATTAATAAAAGTGTGTAAGAGCAGCAGGAATGTGGATATGAAGCTACACAGAATATGTGTGTATGTGTGCTGAATGAGAGATGAAGAAGCCTAAAGACAGGGTGAGAGATATGTGAGAGAATGAATCGAGAGTGAGTGAGCAAAGAGTTAGTGTGATGTAGAAGAAGCATGCGTGTGTATGTGTCTGTGAAAGAGTTGTTGCTACAAAATAGGAATTATGCAAAGAATTGTGCAAGAATGTGTAAAAACAATGTAAAATGTTATATAACGTATATAAGATGAATAGCTATGGATGTATGTAACTGTGTGGAAGCAAAGAAGATGAAATTGTAGAAAAGGAGATGTAGAAGAATATTCCTTCATTCTGGCCTTTTGCCTTCCTTGTGATAGAGATTGTCCTTGAGGGTCAAATACATTAATAATACATTGGTACATAAGAAAGTAATGCCAATGTCTTGAAAGATTCTTAATATTGGCACCTTTTGCTACTATACCTAACATGTTTGAAATTGAACATTTACAGAAATCCTTTAAGAGAAATAATATGTAGAAAATAATACAAGTTGTATATTTATTGGTGCTGACTCCAACTTTCTTTTGATTTTTATTGAGAATGACTGTGATTATACTCCCAATTTGTGATACTTTCAGAAGGCAGCTTCAGAGTCTTCACAGATCTGCCTATCATTCATTCAACTAACTGCTCTGTTGAGTGTCAGAATGACCACACTATAGAATATGGCTCAAAGGAGAAAAGATGCTGTCAGAGAATAAATACATTTAGAAATGAGTTGGGACAATAAGTTAAAGTAGCTACCTTGAATGTAAACATATTGGCATATTTTTAAGTACTATGAAGAATTAAATATCATTTTGTAAATGGTGAATTATTTTTTTATTTCTTGGGAAACAGGTTATTATAGCATTTGATAAATATTTGCATTTACCTTTTTTCTAACTTTGGTTAAAAGTCTTAATATTTATTTATTTACCTATCTATCTATCTATCTATCTATCTATTTATTTATTTATTTAATAATAGAGTCTCACCATATAGCCTGTCCCAGAACTCATAATATAGATTTGGCTGGCTTTATCTCACTGAGTTCTGTCTACCTCTACCTGTTGAGAGCTGGAACTAAAGACAATGACCATGTCTGGCCAAGTGCTCTATTTTTATCAAACACTTTATTTTTTGTTTGTTTGTTTGTTTTTTTTTTTCCTCACAGATAACTTTGCTTATATTCAATGAAAACAAATTATCAGTAAGAAGATAGCAATAATATTGAGTTGCTCAAATAAGCAAAAAATATAGTTTGTCTTCAATAATATTTATACAATTAACTATAATATCCATCCCACTGTTGAGTAAGTGTGTCTTACTCGCTTCTCCCATATTGCACATTCTTAACACAGGGTTCCCTCCCCTACTCTTGCCTAGTTGGAATAAAACACAGCCTTGCCTCAGCCTCTTGAGTAACCTTTACCTTCCTCTGACACTGTAAGGAGGGACTTCCCACTCTGCCACATGATCTGAACACTCATCAGAACCCCAGACACATCGACATCTATTGAACTGCACTGGGGCTTAAACACACCATGTTGCCCTTGGATATATCCAGCTGTCTATAGCTCTGCTAACTCTTATAAAAACTTCTTGCCTATAAAAATAATCTTCCTCAGTGCCTCATCTTAATCCCAGCTGAGACCCTTCCTGCCCTTGCTTTAGTATCTCTGCTTCAGCTTGCCCCTTTGTAGGACATGTGACTTTTGAATGTCATAACATTGGGGTCACCCTGATGATGTGCTGTCTCCTTGGAAGCCTAACTTCCCCAATTACCTTTACAGGGCCCAGTATAACCTGTCTGTGGTTTTGTCACTTAAATTCTATTCTTGGTGGCAAAATAATCAGTGTATTTCAGATTGCTATATATTTTATTCATCTGAATGTACTTGTCAATGTAATTACTGCCCTATTCAATGATGCCTCCCAGATATGACATGTTTTCTAATCATAAATTTGAAAACTAAATCTTAGACACTTTGGTAAATCCAAATGAAAATACTATCTATCAATACACTTTCAAAGATTTGCTGTATACCCATTATAGGCAAACCATTAAAACTGAAAATTCCCCAAGGGAAAAGAAAAGTAGTATGGCTTTGTGATCATTCAAGCCATGGACTTTATTGTATGGTTTTAAGATCTATTATTTCAAAGACCATCCTTGACCTACTTTGTAATGAGAAAAGGTTGGAGAATTCCAATCCAAAAACAGTTGTTGTATTCGGATTCTGGCCCGGACTTTCTGTCCTAGCCCCAAGATTCAGCCCCTGTCGCAGCCCCACTGCCACTTAACTCCAAATAAACACACAGACACTTGTATTAATTTTATGCTGATTGAGCTAGGGCCCAGTCATATAACTTCCTAACTCCTTCATCTTAACTCAACCCATTATTCTTATCTTGTTCAGTCATGCAGCTTGGTACAATTTCTCAGTGTTTTCTTTTCTCAGCTGCATTTCAAATTCTTTCCTCTGCATCTCCTGACATCTCTGTTCTGTTCTTTCTATTCCCAATGTTTCCTTAGTCTGGTACCCCACCCACACTCCTGTCTGCCTTCCACCAATCAACATTTTTATTAAACCAATAAGTGAGGCAATTATTTGCAAAGTAACAATGTAGTCCAACTATAAACAGTCTTTTAGACTGAACCTCTTTGTTGCAGAGATTTCTCCACCTGTTAATTTATAAGCATATGGGGATTGAACTTAGAACAAAGGTGTTTTACTTTTACCAACACCTCATGTTGATTTTAAAATGGTACTGCTTCCTGATTTTTTTGTCTCCAGCATAATAATAGCCATGTTTGCTAAAGTTAGCATTGAAGTGTTAAGATTTAAAAATGTCATAAAAAGTTTTTGATGTCTCAGTATTCAGAGGGGAAAACATAGTAAGATAAAAATAAAGTTAGTACTCTAACTTGTTCAGTTAGAGGAAACACAGGGTGTTCTGCATTTTATTGCATCCTTTGTTGCTTTGGAAAGTGATGGGTGATTTGCTATTGGAAGAAAGTTGGCAAGATCCATTGTGTGACCTACAAACTCTTACTGTACAACCATATGTGAAGGAGTATGTTGTGTTTCTGCTAGAATTTAAGTTTGGGAATGGTAGAAGTAGAAATAAGATGATATAAACTTTCCATCTACAGTGTTTCTGGTTGTTTCACATTTTCTTAAGCACAGAAGAATGCAAGGTTCAAAACCAGAGGAACACTGGAAGTGAATACGCTGATACAAAGGCAATTCAGTCACTTAAACCCTTTTTGTGATAAAGAAAAAAAAAAAAACACGTATAATTAGGGACTCAGAAATTGTTTCTACCCATTCATTACGTGAAAGTAACTGAAACTCTTTTCAACCCCTCCCAGCTGGGAAAATTATATCATCCCTGGTACTTCTTGCTAAAGAAAATGAGTTCTGACGTTAGAGGGCATGGCGTCTTCAAAGTGAACATTTTTAGAAATAGAAGTCAGTCTCCTTGTTGATGTCAACATTGGCAATACAGAGCAAAGAAATCATTACCTCTTGGATCTGTAGTCAAAAGAACAAAATATAATTTAAACTCAGATTGTGAGAACTGACCCAAGAACCTCGTGTTGCCTAGGTTCTTCCAGCAATCCTTTTAGGCCCAATTTGTCAAGGTAGGCCAGAGTGTCCTGACAGTGTGCTCAAAGACCAAAGCACTCCTATTTTCTTTATACTTCAAATAAGGATAATTAAACTACATTAGCTATTGCTTTGACTTTTGATTTCTAGTTTTTGTAGGAAGGAGATATATACATTCAACAACAAAATCTACTGGCCAGGGATATCTCATGAAATTGACAGATGTATAGAAATGTTTTAGAAAATTAATTCCTTAATTTTTACAGAAAACTTTAAAATATTTTATCTTATGTACATTTGTATTTGTAGGCATATATATCTGTGTACTACACACATTCAGTGCCTTTGGAAGCCAGGAAAGACTATCAGGTTCCCTGGAAATTGAATTACAGATGGTTGTAAGCTGCTATATGGGTGTAGAAAACTGCATTCAGGTCTTTTAGAATACAGTAGACAGTACTCTAAACCATTAAGCTATCTCTTTAGTGACTACAAAATACTTGTATAGGATGTTTTAGAGTAATGCTTTGAAAATGTGTATTTGGTATTATTAATGTAAAACTGTGTATTAATTTGTCAGGCATCATCAGGAAGTAACCATGAGCATACATGTTACTAAACACTTAAAGCAAAAAAAAAAATGCAGAAAATGTAAAAACCTGTGACAAAGGAAAGCACTTTATTTTATTGGGGCACTTTTAAAAAATACTTTACTTTCTGTTGAGAATGCTTGAGAACGTTTTCTGCTAATTAACTACACCTACACCCAAACCTGGCAGGCATCAATTCATGCAGTTGGCAGCTACAATGTAGGAGAGATGTCAGTAAGAGAACTTGGTTTTAAGAACTAAACACAAGTTGGAGTTAAAACAATGTAAACAGTGACTATGTAGATTATTGGATTATACTAGTACTCCTTTTATCATGTTATGCTTTATACTTCAAGGTAGACAAGGTTATCCTTTTTTATTTGTCTAAATATAACCTAGGCATTTGTTGTTAAGTATTCTATACTAGTGAATGTAAAATAGAGTTTGGTAAGGCATCGCTCATAGTAGAGATGTTTTGAAACCCACAGTCACGAAGTCAATTCTGGTTAAATTCATTGGGCTATTTCAAAATAACAGTAACAAGTTATAAATATGAAAAAGGGGCTCAAAAGAAGAAAGCAGGAAAATATGTGTAAAAAATTAGATAATATATTTTATACATGTTTGAAATTGTCAAAAAGCATACTCAAAATTTAAAAATTTAAAAACACAATTAATACAAAGTACAAAGAACTGCTTTAGAAAATCAGAACATACACTATAATTAAGTATATGAAAAAAATTGGTAGTTTATAAATCAGGATAATATTATGGTAGACTATCCTGGTTGGTATTCTTTTGGGTGAAATGTGTTTACTGGGACCTTGGGACCTCCTGCCCTTGCTGGGGAGGAGATAAAGAGATGTGGAGAAGAAAGAATGACTGGAAGGGATGGGAAGGGGAAGGGAGCTTGAACAAGGATATACATGGATTAAAAAATATGACTTTATTCATAATAAAAAATTGACAAAAAATATGAAAATGTATAGAATAATTAACAACAAAGTGGAAAAATAATACAGCTATAGATTCAATTAGTATGCTTATTTAGTATCTAAAAGCTAGTGTGAGAAAACAGTAACAAATTTTCTTGTTTACAAAAATCATCATTCTTCGGGGCCATGTCAGAAACATTTTACTTACATTTATGTATCATGTTCCTACTAAAACCCCAATTGAGCTATTAGATTTTCCTAGTTTTAACTTTTATCTCTCTTGTCAAAAATATCCCTTAAATAGAAGTCACACTGAAAAAGACAAAAAACATCTTTGAGTGTGTCAGGGTAGATGCTGAGTTAACATGGTGATACTGAATAGTAAAATATTCAGCAAATGTGATCAGCAGTAACATGTGCTGTGTTTAGAGAAGGTTCTATGCTGGCTTCAAAAGAAAACAAAAAGCCTAATTAGATCCTGGAAAGAAAGTCTATACAGAGAAGAGCCAGTGTCAATGTGTTCATATGAGAAACATGACAATGTGACAATATATTTTGTTGATATTTGGAGACAATGAATTGTGTGGAACGTAAGATATATAATTAACTGCTCCGAGGCAGACATACATGTTACAACTTTGAGCTGAAAATGAATGGAATTTATCTTCATTTATTTCACAATTTCTCAGTTTCCTCTAGGTTGAGAACATTTCTCTTGAGTTGAATGACAAAACTGCCAAGAATATTCTAAGACCATATCTCAGCAACATACACACACAAAATCCCAAATCACCTGGAACGTTCTGTATCCATAAAGAAATAGTATCAGTAAAGGTGACGATGATCATGCATAGCTGTGATTCAGATACTAAAGCAGAGAAGACAAGAGCGTCAGGGTCAGGAGTTAAAGGTCTTACTCATGTTTGAGACCAGCTTGGAGCACTTGAGATACTGCTTCAAAAAACAAAACCATACCAAAAATATCAAAATAAAATAAAACAAAGAGAAAAAAGACCCGTGATTTCAGAAAATCAACTCTAACTACTCAATGTCCATTGACTCACATCTAATTGCTACTAAGGCCAATCTAGGAAAACTCATAAAATTACCTTGTTCTAAATATTTTGTACTATGAATGCTTGTTATTGTTTTGCCTAAATATTTTGATTTTTTAAAATTATTTTATTATGATATGGATGTTTTCCCCATTTGTTCACCATATATATTCTGTGCCAGAAGAGGCTAAGAGAGGACTGTAGAACTCCAGAGACTTTAATTACCAACAAGGTGGTAGGGGCTGGGAATCATTTAAAGTCCTCTAAAAGAGAAACCAGTATGCTTAACTGCTGAGCTGGCTCTCCAATTTTGAGTTATTTTTTAAAATAAAAACAAAATCCAATAATTTATTTTCACAATCTTTTGAGAATTCCCCATCACCTATTACATTGTTAGAATCTGTGTGTTATATAAGCTTTTCCAGATAACTATAAAATCTTCTTATACTGAATATACAGAGAAAAAAAATAATAATAAGTCCACAGTATCTGAATCTACATAACTTTGAGCAAGACTAAGGAATTTGTGTTCAAAATCATGTCTTTCTTCTTTCTGTTTGCTTTCATATTTCAAGGTAATTTTAAACTTACAGAAAACTTGTAAGTATAACCCCAGGAACTCTTCCATGTCCCTGACTGACACAAAAGTAAAATTACTGTCAAACTCTATCATCCCTGGTGCTTTATTGTGTAGTCTACAAACTCTATCATCCCTGGTGCTTTATTGTGTACTCCACAAAAGCCAATGCATTGTCATTCAACCATGAAGCCTAAGGAAACATGACATCTGTACTCATTTCTCACATCGAAGGCATAGATGTCATATTAGATTTTAATATAATATATAATCATATTCTGTACAGTAAAAAGATATATTTCAGAATTGTGCCACATCAATTTTTATATCTCTTTTGCCCTGGTACAGACATTCTTCTTCCCTTTGCTACTATGACCTGACACCACTATCACCTTATGACCTCCACACCTCTATCTATCAATGTAAGTCTGTTTATGAGACCTCAGAATAAAATTTAGCTTACTCACTTTCTTTGGACATATCACACAGAGATGACACACCCTTCAGAGAGTGTATGACATTAACCTGTCACATTCCTGGCAACTGCTTCTCTGTTGCAAACTCAGCAGATTTTTTTTTTCTGGTGCAATTAAAACCATTTTAAGGGGAGACTCAAATTTCATGAGTTTTTTATTCTTTATGGAAGGTTTTCCTCATCAGGTTAGACTTCTTATAAGATTATGATTACTATAAGAATTGCAACATTGTGATTGCCTTATACAATCATTCCTACTACAGTGGTTAGGCAGCAGTAATAAGCTTTCCAAGGAAAGTTTTCTTGAGTCAGCTTCATGGCTCAGTAGATAAAGGCACCTTCTACCAAGCCCGATGATCTGAGTTTGATCCCCAGGACCCACATTTTGGAAGAAGTAGACCAATTCCCTCAAATTATCATTTGATCTCCATATGTGCTCTCCAACATCTACATGAATAAAAAATAAAATGTGGTCAAGTAAAAACCCCTTTTACCCAGAATAGTAGAACATGCCTGTAACCTCATACTCAGGAGGCTGTGGAAGGGAAATTATGGCAAATGCTAGGGCACATTAGCTACACAGCAATGTCCTATCTCTAAAACAAAGGCTCTGGCCTTTTTCATTTTATTACTTTGCTTTATAAAGGTATAAACTTGTGGGTTCTGGAGCTATATAGTAAGTTATAACGTGTTGTCATTATTTCTTTTTATACTCAAATTGTTTCAGGTTTGACTAGTTGAAAGTCCTTCCCACTAGTTTCTATATACTTTGGATATGTAGGTATCATTTTCAGCATTTGCTTACTTTCTGATATAAATAACTCATGGTATACTTTTATACATCAGCACTAAAATATATTCTTTTGAGGTGTCATTATCTTATGCTGCAGATGGTATTATAAACTAGTATCTGAATGGCTATCTACTCAATACTGTTATAGTCTATGGTCCCCCAGTCCTTTGCATTGGATGGAACTACATGGACATTTACATCAGCATAGTAGGCATTCATCTATGCCCATTGAAAGCTGAAAAGTAGTCACCTTCTCAAGAGATCCAGATTGATTATGAGTTCTGCCATAAAAGTTGTATCCTCAATTTCAAGCTGATGACGTCTTTATTTCATTGCCTAAAATTAACAGGAAGACTTAAGGTATTGTTTTTATTTAAGTCTCTCAATAATGCTCAGAAATAGATGGATAAATATTCTGCTAGATGTTGAACTGAATTGTCCTGTAGTCTATTTGCTCCTAATAAAACAAAAGCCTGTATTTTAAGTGAAGTAATTCACATTCAAATATTTTCTCCCATGAAATTGAATTGTCAATTCAAGAAAATCACAGATTGAAAAGTGCACTGGCTACAAACAACCTCCTTTCAAAGGGGAGTCGTTAATTCAGCAAAATTCTGAGGGAAATAAGTACCTATTTCTGCAGCCAACATAAGTGAATGTTGGACTAAGCCTCAATGAAAATTGTCCTCTTTCCAAAGTTTACCACAGGATAAGTACCAGTTTTGGTAATAATTACATGGTTTGATTCTTTTTTAAAAAAAAATTCAGAGTTGTTCTCATTCAGACATTTGAGTTTTTGTAAAATCTGGCATTCTATGAGCATAATAAAAAAAGGCATTGATAAGTATCAGAACACAGCTGATCCTATAATATACTTTCACTACTCTATAACATATCATGGATCTGAGGAGCTGCAAAGACTTACAGTGGTGACAGTTGCTATGCCATTATGCCTTCTGACATGCTGTTCTAAATGAGGTCTACTTTCTAAATTAATCATTCCTAATTTCTTCCTGCACATGCTATTGTAAGCTGTAAGGAAAAACAACTTTATGTGAGTAAGACACTTGATGTCTGATTCAGGAAGAAGGGCAACCACAAAGCACCTGTTCCAAGACTGACTATTAGTGATCTTTCCTTAGATTTTTCAGAACATCAAAGGTCTGGTGTCTGATAGCATCAAACATAGGCCAAGCACTTACGAATCCCATTTTCAATTTCATAGTGGCATACTGTTTCACCTGAAGCTGAAAGAGGAATATAGATGACAGGGACTGGCTAAGACTGGAAGAAGGGTTGTTAAGAGAAACATTCCAACAGAAAAGATAGATTATAAAGAAAAAAGAAAAATAGCTATAATGATAGAGTTTATCTGGTTTAGATGTGTGACTCAGCTGCATCCTTATGGTCCTTTATTCCACCACTCACTTGTAATCCCAACAAAAGTCCTTGCATGATGAAGGTTCAGTGCGTCAAACACTTGCTTTCAAGCTTCATGACTTGACTTTTATCCTCAAACCCCACGTGGAGGAGGGAGAGAACCAGCTCCTAAAAGTTGTTTTCTGATCTCCACACATAACATGGTCCTCAAACACACAAAATGAACACATAGTGTTCATACAATGATTTGTTAAATGCCCTTTGTTGCTGCAGCATTTCCTAAGATGGAATCTCCTCTTCTTTTCCTGTTGCTATGATAAAATAATCTGACAAAAGCAACCCTAGGGTTCATTTTACAGTTTAAGGGTATAGTCCATGATGGTGGGGAGGTCAAGTCACACACATCTATACTTGGGAGGAGGGAACGGTGAATACCTGTGAGCAACTGGCTTCCTGGTATTTACACAGTGTAGGACTCAAACTCAGAGAATGCTATTGTTCACTTTCCCTGGGGATCCTCTCACCTCAATCAACCTAATCAACATAATCCATCACAGGCATGTCCAGAAGCTACAGAGAGCCTCACTTATGTACCTTGGGACTTGTCTTCTAGTTTATTCCAGATCCTGGGAGGTTGAAAGTTTATACTAGCCATCATCGTTGGGATTCTGAAACATACTTCTCTGACCTTGTGAGGTCAGTCCTAGAAACAGGCCCATTGCTGGTTTCTTCAGTATTAGCTTTCAGTAGTGAGTAGACAGACTTTGCTCTGGTAATCTCATACTACCAGGGTATGTGTGGGTGTAAAATATATTTTATTAAATATACTAATGCATATGTATATACTATATAATACAATATATGCATATGTATATCCAGATTTTTACAACTTATTTGAATAATTTTTGCTGCTGATATAAAGAAGTCCAAAATAATATACCTCCTCAAATAGTTTACTCTGGCTTAACAATTATATGGAGTTCAGTGCTAATGAAAGAAAGACATCCTATGTACTGCAGAGTACAGATAATCAAGTCTCCTCGTGAAGACATGTCCCTTTCTATCTATCTTTCTTCTGATTAATGTGCCAGGAAGACATTAACTTTATTACTAGACACAGAGGACATTGAGAATGAGTCATTGTAAACAAATCTTGTAGCAAGCCCTTCTCTATCGTTAGTTTCCCCACACATTTGCCTTTCCCGGAATTGCTGCCCTCAGAAACTTAAAGTTATTTCCCTTGGTCTTGTCAATTATCTGCAGAGTTATTTTCTGTGTTAAGATGGTTTATAAGCCCCCATTCTGACTGTGAGGAGGAAAGAAGAAAGAGCTGGGAGGGAAGAGGTAGCTCTGTGATAGTCCAGGCTTTAACAGGGAAGGAACCTAAAGAGAGCACAAGGCCCAAAAGACAGAGAAGGGGATGCAAGGGAGCAGAAGATGCCTCCTTTGTTCTGAGCTGCCCTTGTCAGGGGAAGCTCAAATAGAATAAGGGGTGAGTGATTATTAGACATCTCTTCTGTCTAATCAGTTCTGAGATATAATAGGCAGGGAGGCAAGAATCTGGAGAAATGAATTATTTTAATTTAGGAATCCAAAATTAGTTTGGGCAATTGACTTCTTTCTTAACAAAAGTGAAGGTATTCCATAAGTCAGTATAACCTAGCTAACACTCACCATGCCTCTGAATTAACTCAGAGCAAAACATTATATATATATATGATACATATATATATGCATCAATATATTTCTGCTTGTTTCTATTATTTATATATTATCAATCTAATTGCCACCAGATGAACCTACAATGAATTAGCTTTTTTTTCTCCTATAGTTATAATCATGTGAGACTGAAAATAACCACAGATTCCATCACCAAATTTAGTGGGAGATTTAGAGAAGGCAGAAAACTAAGAGGATGGAAGAAAGGAGGGTAGAATTAAGAGGAGAAGAGAGGAGGAGATGGTCACTGTCAAATTATGTGAGGTAATTAAAAGAAGTTGTCGTCCTGATACCGAGCACTTTATACAATGAATATATGTCAATGCACAACTGGGTAAACATTAAAATGTATTTACTATGCTAATTCATACTCCTTTATTTAGGTCCTAAAACTCTAGTGTAGTCTCCACTGTGTTTGGAAACAAATGAAAATTTATTTATTTAATTATGTGTTTTCATGTGTTTATATATACCATGTCCATGCAAGAGACCTCAGAGACCAGGAGCAGGCATCAGATGCTCTGTAACTGTATTAGCAGATGGTGATGAGCCATCATCCAGGTTCTGGGAACCAACTCAGATTATATACAAAAGCAGTAAGTACTCTTAACTATTGAGCCATTGTTCTAGCTCTGAGAAAAGAGGATTTAAAACCAACTAGTTCTTGTCATTCTCTGTGACTTACTTCGGTTCATCCTAAACTTAAACAAGATTAGCAAATCACATTCCTTTCTGACTGTTAACAGCAATGGAAGTTTAGAATTCTTTTCTGATGGACACTGAGTAAGCATAGACAGTAGAAAGTTAAGGGGTGGCATAATCATACCTTTTTTTATATGGTGAGGCTACCTAAAATTAAATGTTAGATTTAGTGGCTAATATTGGGTTGACCTTATATTGGGTTGACCTACCCACTAAAAGATTTAATAGGCACCTTTCAGGTTAATTAGTTTTAATAAAAAAAAAAACAGGAAAGTGAATGTGCAATTATTTTCTTTCAATTTATGATGTAGAGAGAAGTGCTTTTATTTTATGAGAGTATTCTTCATTTTCTATAAAGCCTCTGAAGATAATAACTACTTTCTGAAATTTTCTCTCCATTGTTAGTATGATGAAGATAGTTCACAAGGTGCTTAAATTATAAAGGGGAAACTAAATGTCATCAAATATTTTAAGATATCTAATATTTATGAAAGTTAAATTTACATTATCACACAAATTATTGAATTTCATTAGCTTCATCAGATTAATTACATACAGCTCAGTCGTTTATATTCAATTGTGGAAAAAAGCTTAAAATAAAAGATGATTTTCAAGAGATGAGGAGATGGCTGAGTAGTTAAGAGAGCATGCTGCTTTTGCTGATGACTTGGGTTCTTTTTCCAGCACCCACATTAGGCAGCTCACAACTGCCTGTAACTCCAGCCCCAGGGCTTCTACTACCTTCCCCTGATATCTAAGGCCACATAAAAATCAGCACAAATAAAATAAAGTAAAACCAATAAAATGTTATTTTCTTAGGTTACCTTTGCATTACATGATAAGTTATTAGTATTTATATAAACAACTTGATAAGATGACAACATAGTCTGGTATAACACAATTTCTGGCTATTATTTATTAACCAACTGTGATATTTTTTTACCTTTATTCAGCTAAAAGTTTATCTAAAATGTCATATTTTAAGTCTTCTTTATAGGGATTGTAGTTTGAAGTTATTTGAAGATTTATATTCTGATATTTTCCAGATTGTGACAAACTTTGAAAAATCAAAATATAGTTTAGAATTGAGTTGTCTATAAAGAAGGAGGAGGAGAAGGAGGAGAAGGAGGAGGGAGTGGAGGAGAAGGCAGTAGCAGCTACCCTGAGTGATTGACTAAAACTTCACTAACTGTGAAGCATCATCAGTTAAAAGTCAAACTAATTCCTGGCATGTTTCTTTCATAGGTATCACAATCTCAGAAAGATAAGCAGGGGATGTACTCACTCATTAGTGGTCTCTAAACAAACAAACAAGAAAAAAAGCCAAGCATGCCCAAGTGGCAAACCACAACCACTGAACAGCTTGGGATCAGAAACACCCTTCGGACCCCACTCCAACTATAGGAACACCTGACTCACTCTAGAGGGAGGATGGACAAAACTGGATCTGCCAGTAGTGGAGACTGATCCAAGCATTATTGGGTCAGTGGGACCATAGGACTCTCTGCTCCCTGCCCAGGGAGGGGATGGGGAGTTGCAGAGAAGAAAAATGACCTGATGTGGGGGGAGGGGGCAGGGACCTTGAATAAGGATATACAGGGATGGAAAAAAAAATTCAGAGGGAAAGCTGAACACAAAGTAAATATATGTGTAGCAATCTTATTTGCATTTCCACCCTTGATAAGCCATGCTTATGATTCTTATTTTCTTCATAATTATTGTTAACTTTTCAGCATTTTAAATTCATTTTACTGTTTTCTTGATGAATACAAAATAAATAAAGAAGAAAAAAAAGCCAAACTAAAAGATGAAGATTGCCATCAGCTAAATCCTCACACCTACAGGAGAGATTTCCCCATTCGATATAAGCCACCTATCTGATATTTCCAATAATCTATCTCTAAAGTGCCTCGGTTTATGAGACACTTTACTCTGTCACTATAAAAATCTTCATGAAATTGTGTAACATTGGAACATGCCATTGGTAGTAACCCGAAACAAAGTCATTTGGTCATGATTACCCATATTCACTCCAGAATAAACTATCCCTTGTTCTTAGAGGCAAAAACTACATTTTTTATCATCCTCACTGAAGATTTAGTTTCAATAAACTAATCATTAGACATGAGGAAAAATGAATGTGTTCAGAATACAAACACTGTGTCAGTTATTTAGTCTCTGTTTTTATATTAAATAATTCCAAAATAAGCCAACCTGAATTATGCTTCAGTGTCACATGGATTACTTTGAGTCAAAGTCTACTGAGAACCAGAAGAGACTTCTGTGGAACCTTGTACACTATAAATCTGAGTTGCTCTTATTGTTAATAAAAGGCTGATTGACCAATGTCTGGGCAGAATTTTGAGGCAGAGGCAATACTAGGAAAAAAGGTAGAGTTTGGGGAGTCATGAGCAGGCACAGAAAGAGGCAAAATGAATGTGCATATTGAAAGATGGCACAGCCACATGGCAGAGGGAAGATAAGAAGTATGAGTTAATGTTGCATGACTTCTACCTCATCTGCTTACCTTTCCTTCTCTTTCATTAGTTTGTACAGCTTCGTAATCAATGCCCCCAGCTGTATCTGAACCCTGCCCAGCTGCTTTGTGGAGTAAGCTGAAATCCACACACTATACCTCTTCTCAAGGAATTCTAGATCTACTATAATTTCAAATACAGACTTTAAGAGTCATGAAGAAGTCAAGACTATGGTTCTATTTGTGTTTACAAAACATGTGCATTAATGGTAATGAATTACAAATTTTAAAAGAGAAAGAAAGAGAGATGGAAAGACTGAGACAAGACCCATCTAACACCAACCCAACCCTTACAAGATTCTAACAATTGTGGTCATTATTATTATTATTTAATGTACATAATGTTTTGATTGCAGGTTTGTCTATGCATCGTGGTCATCCTTGGCCTGTGGAGGCCGGTGAGGGCCCTGGAGTTCCTGGTACTGGAGTTACAGACCATTGTGAACTCTCATGCAGGTTCTGGGAATTGAATCCCAGGTTTTCTGCCAAAGCAACTGCTGAGCTCTCTCTCCAGCCCTAACCTTTACTTTTATTGTCATAAATTAGGGTTTTATGTTCTATTTGATTATTTTACACTAATCTTTACATTAAGTCAACTCAAAATTAATTCTTCTATTACATGTAAAATAAAAGATTAATTATGTTTTCAATAATCCATTTAAAGACATATCCAAAAGATATTAGAATTAGTCAAACATCAGAAAAATTACCTATAGAAATAAATTATATGATACTCACAAGGTAAACAATTCATTAACATTCAAAGATGGAAAGATTTCACATAACATATGTGTAAAATGTATGATTTACAACTTAATGCCTGAAGACAATGGAAGCTAAATAATGACTAATTGTGCTCTTGGTACAGAAAAAGAGAGTTGCATAACATAACAATGTATAAAAATGAAATAAGTCAAAATTATATCGAGTATTACTCATTTGACAGAAGCATTTCCCAAAGTTTGTTGCACAGTGCATTTCGGTGCTTCATGTCTTTGTCAATAGAAAATTTTTTTATACTTTTTTAAACCAGCATTTTCATCTTTATTTCATTTCTTTTTTAAAAGGATGATAATGCAAATAAGATTGCTACACATATATTTACTTTGTGTTCAGCTTTTCCTCTGAATTTTTTTTTTGCCATCCCTGTATATCCCCATTCAAGGTCCCTTCCCCCTCCCACCACATCAGGTCATTTTTTCTTCTCCACAAATCCCCATCCCCTCCCTGGGCAGGGAGCAGACAGTCCTATGGTCCCACTGATCCAATAATGCTTAGATCAGTCTCCACTCCTGGCAAATCCAGTTTTGTCCCCCCTCCCTCAAGAGTGAGTCAGGTGTTCCTATAGTTGGAGTGGAATCCAAAGGGTCAGTCCAGGGTGCTTCTGATCCCAAGCTGTTCAGTGGTTGTGGATTGCAGCTTGGGCATGCTTGGCTTTTTTTCTTGTTTGTTTGTTTAGAGACCACTAATGAGTGAGTACATCCCCTGCTTATCTTTCTGAGTTTATGATACCTCGCTCAGGAGGATATTCTCCAAATCCATCCATTTGCCTGCGAATTTTAGGATATCATTTTTTCTTACTGCTGAGTAGTATTCCATTGTGTAGATGTACCACGGTTTGTTAATCCATTCTTCAGTTGAGGGACATCTAGATTGATTCCAGGTTCTTACTATTACTAATAATGCTGCTATGAACATAGTTGAGCTAATACCTTTGGAGTGTGAACGTGCCTCTTTAGGGTATACACCCAGAAGTGGTATTGCTGAGTCCTTGGGGAGATTGATTCTCAATTTTCTCAGAAACCGCCATATTACATTTCAAAGTGGCCGAACAAGCTTACACTCCCACCAACAATGGAGGAGTGTTCCCCTTGCTCTGCATCCTCTCCAGCATAGGCTGTCATCTGTGCCTTTTATCTTAGCCAATCTAACAGGTGTTAGGTGGTATCTCAAAGTTGTTTTGATTTGCATTTCTCTGATGGCTAAAGATGATGAGCAGGTTTTTGGGTGCCTTTCAGCCATTCATAGTTCCTCTGCTGAGAATTCCCTTTTTTTGATTGGGTTATTCAAGGTTTTGGGCTCTAGATTCTTGAGCTCTTTATATATCTTAGAGATCAGTCCTCTATCACTTGTAGGGTTGGTGAAAATCTTTTCCCATTCTGTAAGGCTGTCGTTTTGTCCTATTGACAGTGTCCTTGGCTTTGCGGAAGCTTCCTAGCTTCAGGAGATCCCACTTATTGATTGTTGGTCTTAGTGTCTGTGCCACTGGTGTTATATATAGGAAGTGGTCACCTGTGCCAATTCGTAGAAGTGTATTTCCCACTTTCTTTTCTATCAAGTTCAAAGTGGTTTGGTTTAAGTTGCATTTTTCTACACACTTCCATCCAGCTATGCCAACACCATTTGTTAAATATACTATCTTTTTTCCATTGAATTTTTTGGGCCTCTTTGTCAAAGATCAGATGTTCATAGGTTTTTGGGTTAATGTCTGGATCCTCAATCCTATTCCATTGGTCCACAAGTCTGTTTTTATGCCAGTACCAGGCTGTTTTTATTACTGTAGCTCTATAGTATAGCTTGAAGTCAAGGGTGGTGATACCTCCTGAGGTTCTTTTGTTGAGTAAAATTGTTTTGGCAATCCTGGCTTTCCTGTTTTTCCAAATGAAATTGAATATTGTTCTTTCAAGTTCCAAAAAATATTGTGTTGGGATTTTGATGGGCAGTGCATTGAATCTGTAGATTTGCCAACATAGCAAAAAAAAGATTGCCATTTTTACTATGTTGATCCTACCAATCAAGGAACATGGGAGAACTTTCCATTTTCTGATATCTTCTTCAATTTCTTTCTTCAGTGATTTAAAATTTTTGTCAAATAGGTCTGTTACTTCTTTGATTATAGTTAATCCAAGGTATTTAATACTATTTGCAGCTATCAATATAAAATTTAAATTCCACTCAGTCAAAAAAGAAATGTTTCACTAATTATCTAATACTTATACTCAAGAATTCATCAAATCCTTAAAATTACAGATTTGAAAGGGAAGCAAAGATTTCTGATAAAGCTTCACCAGTGAAGTTTAAATCATGAGTAATGACAGTTATGCCTAAGCTGTTAGCATACCTGAAGCTACAATTGTAAGACCACTAGCACAGTGCTTGAGAAAATGGTAAAATGTTTAGAAAAGGGTTCTTGAAAAAAATCAAAATATTACTTTTTGTAACCCAAAGTATGATTTTATATTTCCTGTGGTTTGTATGTAGCTTACATCCAGTGAGAACTGATGTACTGGTAGCTTGGTTGTCAGCATAACAAAAATTTAAAAAGTGTGGAAACTTTAAGGGGTGGAATCTGAGGTGAGTTTGATTACTGGAGGAATCATACTGGGAAGGAACTGAGGTTGTTATCTGGGGACCCTGGACATTCCTTCAGAGTTTTTATGAAAAAAAAAAAAACCTGGTCCTGCTGAGTCCCTCTGCCATCCTGTGTTCCTTGTAGTAGTTTTGCATAGGCCCTCATACTGAAGGGATGCCCCATTACCTAACACTTAACTCATGGAACTGCCTAATTTTAAACAATGAACTTCAAATACCATGAGTTATAAAAACCTCTCTATTTTTAAAACAAATGATCTGGCACCCAGTATTTTGTTATTGCCACTGGAAATGGCCCAATATAGACTAAGTTTTTAGTCTGTTTCATTATTTTGTACTTTTAGTATTCTGTAGAAAATGAGTGTTGATGAGTCTAAAATGCACTGCTTGCTTAATATTAGTAATGATTATTGTATAATGTTATATATCAATATGTATATATCGATAACATAGAGATTATACAACAGCAAAAAACAATATCATCATGAAATTTACATGCAAATTGATGGAAGTAGAAAGTATCATCCTGAGTGAGGTAACCCAGACTCAGAAAGGCAAACATGGTATGAACTCACTTGCAAGTGGATAACCGGACTACAACCCACAGCTCCAGAGAAGCTAGCTAACAAGGAGGACCCTAAGAGGGACACATTGATCACTCTGTAAAAAGAAAATAGATGAGGCCTCCCGAGTACCCTGGGGATGAGGGGAGATATAAAAGAGGTGAGGGATGAGAACATGAGGGATAGAGAAGGTTGAAGAAGAGGGGAAACAAGGGAAGAGATATTTTCATAGAGGAAGGCATTCTGGGGTTAGGGAGAAACCTGATGCAAGGAAAATCCCAGGACTATAGAAGGATGACCCAAGCTTAAACTACTAATAATAATGGAGAGGGTGCCTGAACTGGCCTACCCCAGTAATCAGATTGGTGAACATTCTGTCATCACAAAGCCTACATAAAGTAACTGATGGAAGCAGATGCCTAGCACCAGGCTGAGCTCCAGGAGTCCAGTCTAAGAGAGGGAAATATGGATTATATGAGCATGGAGGGTCAATATCATGATTGGGAAGTTTACAAAGACAATTGAACCAAGCTCATGAACTTTAGTCCAACAGCCAACTACTCTTTCTGCATAAAGGAGACAGTTGTGTACCTTAGACTGTTTGAAGTGCCCTGGTCAGTCGGATCAGGATTTATTCCTGGTGAATGAGCTGGCTTTATGGAACTCATTAGCTATGGTGGGATGTTTTGCTCATCCTTGATTCAGGTTTAAGGGGCTTGGCTTCCTCAACTGAATGTACCAGGCTTTGATGACTCCTCATGGGAGGTCTTACCCTTTCATAGAAAGGGATGAGGGTGGGGCAACGTGGGGGAAGACTGGGGAAGGGATTGGGAGAGATTAGAGGGGGATCTCTGGTTGGTATGCAATATGGATAAATTTTTAAAAATAATTCATTTATACATATGATAATAGCTAATAAAGAGGGCATGAATTTGAAGGAGAACAGGAAGGGATATATGGGAGGTTTAAGAATGAGGAAAGAAAGGGGAGAAATGTAATTCTTATTTCCAAAAAGCAAATGTATTAGGTATAATATTTTTTAAATGATGCATCATAAAATATGTGGATTATTTTGATAAAAATTGTTTTCATACAAAACAGATAATATAGAAAGTAGAGAGCAGATTAGGTGCATTAGAAATTCATATTAAATTTAGGGCATATATATGTCCAAATAGTTTTAGTCGGGCTCAAAAATTTTTAGACATTTCCAGAATTTTAATAGCATTATTAAATGTTAGTGGCAAAGAAGACAAAATAGCAGATTGTAACATAATGTTTTCACAGCACATTGAGATATGACAGACATACTAAGAGACATTTGGAGATAGATATATAGTTATGAAAATGTTACTGCAGTTGTGTAAATATTTGTGCTGTGGCATATTGGGGACTGAAGAGATGGTACAATGGTTGAGGGCATTTGTTGCTCTTGCAGAAAATCCAAATTCCATTTCAAGCATCCACAGGGCAGCTCACAACTGTCTGACTTTATTTCCAGGGGCTTTGATACTCTTTTCTGGCTTCTGGCTAGTACAGACATGCAGCAAAAACAATCATGTAGATGAAATAAAAATTAATAAATCTTTTAGAAATATTTTGGTAGAAAATAGAACGTGGAAAACCAATATTTATTTACAACTCAGTTAATGATTTGCAAGAGTGTGAGGAATATTTATCTTAAAAGGGAATAAATATTAATTGATTTTAAATATATTTAAATTTCATACTGCAAACGTCTACCAAGGATTTATTAAAAGAACCACATCATCATTGTGCTCAGACCATTTTTCACTGAATCACTGGCATTCTAGAAAAAGTTCCCATTATAACCACAATATTTTTATATACAGAATATTTTATTATATCTGGCCTGGGAGCAGAACAACCGGGTATGCAAAATTACTCTTTGTTGTCTCTACAAATGCTTCTGGGAAAAACATGTCACCCTAAGATTTAAAATATAGTCCCTCAGCATTTTGCATCTTTTAACAGGACTACATAACAATATACTCAAACCGTTCCTATTACTAAACATGCTTATCTGAAAGACAACATCATCCATTTGTGCTGCACAGCCCTTCCATAATATCAGTTTGTAGCAGAAATACTTCTAACAGAGTTGTGTGTGTATACACCAGTACCTTTTCTCAGTTGGAGTCTTTTGCTTGATGTAACACCAAAACCTTGAAATGAATTGTGTTTGCCAAGTAGGAAAAAAAAAAGAAGAAAATGCACAGCGATCATCATTTCAAGCAGCAACAATGCATTTACTCTGAGGAGGTAATTTTTTCCTAGTGAACTCTTATACAGGCATTCAGTAATGCATAATCACTTATCCTTCATGCCATCCACATTGTGAGGCTCTGAATACACAAATCACCATAACAACATGGAAAATGAAGAAATATGATCGTTCTGAGTTTGGCTGTTCAACCGTCTCAGCATTTTTCCCTGATTCATATGAGCACAATTGTTCCTATGAGCAAAACTGAATAATTTTTACTATTATCTTGCACTTTTTCCTTAAACAAAAGGAAGCTTATTTAAGTTCCTAGCAGGGCTTATGTATACCCCAAATTTCTGGATCTACTCCCTTATTGGTTTTAAAACATTACAAAACCTGAATTTAATGAATGCACTACAGTTTATCCTTTTTTTCTTGCCTAACATCCTTGAAAATTTCATTGAATTGCTTGAAGGGGCAGTAATATTCCTACAACATTGGGTGTCCTGCGTAAGTTTGTTGCCACTTTAGTGGGTCTTATGGAGTCATCTCTCTCTCTCTGTAAGTCTTTATTTTGAACTCTGTATTTAATAGCATTGAAATACTAACTGTGTAACAGATATCTTCTGTTTCACATTTAAATTAAGTTACCTGGTTATATTATAAGCCAGTTTTCAATACCAACTTTTAAAATTAATGTCATTCTAAATTTAATAACTAATACATATGCTTTATCACAACCATCCCAATGAGATTTTAATATTTCAACTACAATCATAGTGCAATTCTAACTTGATTAGCTCTATTTTTTTCTGAATGAACTTAGCTCTTTCTTGGGCCTAGCTTTTGATAATAATGATAATAATAATAATAATAATAATAATAATAATATTCTCATTCATTTGCATTATGTTTTGTCTTTACTACTAAAACTTCTGAAAGATATGATCACTCTTTTCCATGGCACATTGGAACTTGCATACAGAGTACAAAAATGGAGGAACCAAGGGCATTTATTGTCTCACATGAAGAAAATCTTGGTGATGCCCATTTCTCCAGGAATCCTTTGCATCTGCAATAGTTATTACTATGTGCTTTCAAACAGCTCTCATTACTGAAGTGCAAAATTTATTTTTGAAATTTTCTTAGCTATAGGACATTATTTAATCAAGATTATATTCTATTTATTAGACAGTCTCTGTTCATCAATATGGTCTCAAAAATTGCAGATCCAGACCAGCAAGATGGTTCAGTGACTCTAGACACCTGCCAAGAGTAATGACCTAAGTTTGATTCCTGTGACCCATATGGTAGAAGACAGAATCCTGTAAACATTTCACTATTCCACATGTGCTATGGCACATGAACTGTACCATCCTCCAAGATGAATTCACATAAAGCAAACAATAAAACTGTAATAAAAATTTAAACCCATATCTACAGATGTAATAGTTAGGGTTTCTATTGCTGTGAAGAGAAACCATGACCATGGCAACTATTATTAAAAAAATTTCATTGAGAGGGCTTATCCACAGTTTAGAGGACCAGTCTATTATATCATGATAAAAACATAGCTGCATGCAGCAGACATGATGCTAAAAAATTAGCTGAGAGCTTACATTTTTTAGTCAACAGGAAGTGATCTGTCTTACTGGACATGGCTTGAGAATATATGAGACCTCAAAGCCCACAAAGACAATGACATACTTCCTCCAATAAGACCTCACCTACTCCAACAACATCATACCACCAATACTGCCACTTATTTGGGGGGTAATTTCTTCCAAACCACCACAACAGGTTAGATAACAGATGAGGTACATCTAAGGTTAAGGGCTCCCTAAAGGTATCTAAAGGCTTGTAATAAGAATATATTGGTCCTGACTTCCCTCTAGTCCCAATTCACCATCTTTACCTCCATTTCTGAGAAGAGAGAGAGAGAGATATGTCAATATGCTAACCTCAAACCCAATGTCAAATCCCAACACAGAATCATAAAAGATGCTCAGCTGTCATTCTTTGTGAAACAACAACATCAATAAAAACACTTGTGACATGATGAACCGGAAAAATATCTTCTAGAGACAGAAGAATCAAAGAGCCAGAAATGTAGAGAAGAATAGAGAAAAAGTGGATCTGCAAAGTCAAGAATGAGCTGAGTTTCAATAAGTAGTAGAAATGTCTGGCAGCACAGAATTTGGAGGAAGTAAAGCAGAACCTACCTGCCTGAGAGCTTTCTTCCCAAGGACTAGCTCACAAAGTATGCAAGTGTTATAGAAGCTGTCAAGAGGACAACAAAAGCAATAGCCCTCCCTGCTGTTAAACCTGAAAACCATAACAATGACAGGCCAGCAAAATATTTCCAATAGTACAATAATGACACTTATATTCTGGGGTAACCAATAGCTGTCTAATTATGCTTAAAGTTTAATCAATAGACCAGAATTAATCTCTGGTACTATAAATTTATCCACTATCCATTTCTGCAGAGGTCATAGACCCTAAGGAGAAACTAATAATGTCATTTTCATCAACATGACTTCCACCTATACTTTTAGCACATGTAGCTCTCACCTATCATCAAAGAAGATTTTTTTTTTACAGTGGGCAAAGTCTACTACAGAGACCCATGTATACAGAGAACAAGTTACTGTGGGATTCCTATCCCAAACCTGAGGATATTTGTTAGATATTTGATAAATTTGAAATATCAGAGGCAGCACATAGTCAAATCCTATGCAGACAGCTCAGGAAATTCTTGATCCTTGAATAGAAGGATAAACAGCTGAGAGTCAATCATACGCACCTTTAATCCCAGCACAGGGAATGCCAAGAGTAGCAACCTACACCTTTCTCCTGGAAAAAGCACCCTAGTCAGTTGTTCAATTCCAAGGAGTCAGCACTAAACATATATATGTATGAGCAATACTAAATGGAGTCAGTAGTGTGTGGATATGTGTGAATACAGAATAACAATATTAATTATAGAAGCAGAAGACATGAATTCCAGAGGGAATGACAGGGAGAGCAGAGTTGAAGAGGATAGGAAGTCATGGAAATAATATAAACACAGTATACTCATGTATAATATTATCAAAAATAAATAAAAATTTATGTAAAGAAATGCCCAGTTAGCTCCAGGAAAGTACGAGGCTCATAGCTAGAAGTGAGTTCACCACAGTGGTTGCATATGTGATGTTATTCACACAGAGAAAGCAGTCCAAATCTTTCTTTGAACTGCACAAGTATGATCACTGCTTATATTACTCTGCTAGGAAATCCAAATGGTCTAAGATCCATTATGTGATTCCTGATAAGATATCATTTTAACTAAATTTTCTTGGTCTCTGTATTAGCCATGTGTTCAAATGAACTGACTCTGGATTTAGATTTTATCTTCAACAATTTTTGAACAGTGGTGAACCCTTCCATTGACTCAATGATAACAATAGCTATTTCTTCTAAAAACATCCAATAGGATAAGAAACATTCCCCATCAAAAAAAGTTTTTATCAGGAACATTACAAAACTTAGAAGCAAGTTCTTGAATCCAACAAAGAATGAATTCATACTTTTCAAAATCCATTAGGCTATTTGGACTCACACAGTCTTTGGAAATGATTTTGTTATTTTTTGTTTGTTTGTTTCCTCAACTCTGTTGAAAATGGAACCTATATGGTAGCTAACTATGATCTCAAAATAAAATGGAAAGCATATCGTAGTCTATATGTAAATATCATACCAGTTTTCCTATTCTGAGCACTGGTCAAAAGTCAATTCAGACAGTTTTTGCAAATGTTTCTTATTATAACTTGAATTCCAGAACTTAAATGTATTATGTTATACTGAGGATAACCATGGATTTTGTAAATTTAAGATTAAGTATCCCCAAGGCATTAACCCAAAAACCTATGAAAACCTGGTCTTCGACAAAGGGGCCCAAAATATTTCAATGGGAAAAAGATAGTATCTATAACAAATGGTGTTGGCATAGCTAGATGGAAGTGTGTAGATAAATGCAAATAGATCCGAGCCTGTCACCCTGCACAAAACTCAAATCCAAGTGGATCAAAGACCTCAACATAAACCCAGCCACTCTGAACTTGATAGAAAAGAAAGTGGGAAATACCATTCTAAGAATTGGCACAGGTGACCACTTCCTAAATATAACACCAGCGGCACAGACATTAAGAACAACAATCAATACATAGGACCTCAGGAAACTGAGAAGCTTCTGTAAAGCCAAGGACACTGTCAATAGGACAAAATGACAGCCTTACAGAATGGGAAAAGACTTTCACCAATCCTACAAGTGATAGAGGATTGATCTCTAAAATATATAAAGAACTCAAGAATCTAGAGCCCAAAAGCTTGATAACCCAATCAAAAAATGGGGTTCAGAACTAAAAAGGGAATTCTCAGCAGAAGAATCACAAATGGCTGAAAGGCACTTGAAAAAGTGCTCAACATCTTTAACCATTAGAGTAATGCAAATCAAAACAACTTTGATATACCACCTGACACCTATCAGATTGGCTAAGATAAAAAACACAGATGGCAGCCTATGCTGGAGAGGGTGCAGAGCAAGGGGAACACTCCTCCATTGTTAGTAGGAGTGTAGGCTTGTTCAGCCACTCGCGAATGCAGTATGGAGGTTTCTCAGAAAACTTGGAATCAATCTCCCCAAGGACCCAGCAATACCACTTTTGGGTGTATACCCTAAAGACGCACAGTCGCACTCCAAAGGCATTAGCTCAACCATGTTCATAGCAGCGTTATTTGTAATAGCAAGAACCTGGAAACAACCTAGATGCCCCTCAACTGAAGAATGGATTAACAAACTCTGGTACATCTACACAATGGAGTACTACTCATCAATAAGAAAAAATGATATCCTAATATTTGGAGGAAAGTGAATGGATCTGGAGAATATCCACCTGAGTGAGGAAACTCAAACCCAGAAAGATAAGCAGGGGATGTACTCACTCATTAGTGGACACTAAACAAGAAAAAAAAGGAAAAAAGAAAAAAGCAAAGCATGTCCAAGCTGAAAATCACAACCACTGAACATTTTGGGATCTGAAAAACCTTGAACTGGCACCTTGGATCCCACTCCCTCTAGAGGAACACTTGACTCAGTCTTGTTGGAGGGAGGAAACTATATCTGCCAGAAGTGGAGGCTAAACTGAGCAATATTGGGACCTTGGGACCTCCTGCCCATGCTAGGGAGGAGATGGGGAGATGTGGAGAACAGAGAGTGGGCCTGAGGGGGTGGGAGTGGGAAGAGACCTTGCATAAGGATATACTCGAATATAAAATCGAAATTGCAGAAAAATAGAATTTCAGAGGCATGGAGCCTGTGAGAGTTCTGTAAGAAAGAAGCTGACCTGAATGGAAGAGTCCCTAGGTGCAATCCTCAGTCACTACTATCTCACATCTCACCAGAGAGAGAGAGAGAGAGAGAGAGAGAGAGAGAGAGAGAGAGAGAGAGAGAGAGAGAGAAACAGAGACAGAGAAACAGAGAGAGAGAAAAAAAAATACTATATATCTGTGATGGCTCAATAGGCATTTGCACTTGCCATCCAAATCTCAAGATCTGCATTCAGTCTCTAAAACACATTTAGAAGTGGAAGGAGGCAGGTACATCCTGAAAATTATCTTCTCGTTTCTGCAAGCTCACTGCTGTGACATTTATCACCTTCCTGTCAGTCACACATTTGTCCTTTTACCTCCACATGTGTGTTACTGGGACAAGCAACAGCCCCACAACATATACACATGATGACAATAAATAACTTTTAAAAATAGAATTGCAGAAAATGAGAGGCCATTGGTGAGTAAGAGTATTTTGATACAACTACTGTCTGGAACATTTGGGCAAGTGTTGTTTACACATGCAGAGAACAAACATCAATGCCAGTAACTCACACTAGACTTTATTTAAGAAGCTAGAGGACAGAGAAGATGGAGATGGAAGAAAAAAGAGAACAGGCCATGCTGTATCTTCGCATTATAAGGACATGGGTGGGCACAGGTTTACATAGCCATGCCTGATCATGCATATCAATGAAATGGGTGTGGCCTCTGCACACAGATGCTCTGGCTGTACCATGTTGGAACAATGCACTACCAGGTAGCTACTGTGGGCCAGAAATCCTAACAGCAAAAACTAGAATCTGAGTATTTCTCCATATCTGTCATGGGCGTGTGCTATGTTCAACTACATGTTTTTTTAAAACATTCCACTATTAGAAGATAATAATAGCTCTTTACTACTTATTTGTGGGACTAAATAATTAAACTGAGACCAAAAGAATTTAAGTATCTAAAAATAAAAGGTTAAGTTGCTAGAAGTAACTTTCCATTTTCCCCCAATGATTTTCTGTGAGTTATTAGAATAATTCCAATGATTTATTTTGAGTAAACTTCTTGAGAAATACACAAAATCTTTCAATGTATTTCCATAATGATACCATCACAATTTTTCAGTGACACATTTGTCCTCAAAATTCTGTGAGAAAGACAGGATGAGGCAGGAAATTAATCAAATCTAAATCATAATTTCAGTTAGTTCAACTTTATCACTTTAAGTAACACTACTGATTTAATGTGGCACTATACAAAATTTCAACCAAGATTTTGACATGGTTAGAGGTAAGTATTGTTATTTTTTGTTGTTTCAACCTAGTTTACTATAAAATAGAGTTACTTTTATTCTCCTAGAGGTGTAATAAATACTGACTCATATATTTTCTAATACTACAAAGTGGATAAATAAAATAACTAAAAAATTACAACAAATTCTAAATAAAAACATGTAAAAGTATAATTTGGAACAATATTCAGAATGAAACATTTGGTGTTATTATATAATGCTTATAGCTTATAAATGCTAGTATAAAATAATACCTGGTTTTTATCTTTAAATTCAAATGTTCTTCTCAGAATCAAAATTGCCACCTTAATTGACTTAATAAATTTCCACGATCCTCCTTAAGAACTTAATAAATGCCACCTCATATGCATTCCTGATAGACAATAAATTATGCTCTTTCTATATAATGGTGACACCTAAAGTAGGGTACCAATCTGTAGCATGTTACAGAGTTAGTAATGCAAATACCCAGCTCCAGATAATTTGATGTTAATGCACTTGCTCTTCAAAACTATTCTAAGAATTAATCTACATCTGAGCAATGCTTTAACAACCTCATAGTAAGAATGATTAAAAACTGTCCTTAGACCTATTTGAGTTTTATGGATCCCAGATTCCCAGCATCTTCAACATTATTAGACACAAAAGAAAAAAGAAACTGCATGACTTCCTAGACCTGCCAAATCAGCTGTTCCAAGGGTAGTGCTAAGGGTCAGGAATCTTCCCAGGTGCTTGATGCTTTTTCTACATATCTCTAAATATAGAACATTGTAGTAACAAAACCCTTCTCTCATGGTTGTTCTTCAATCCAAGGGCTCTCTGGAATTCTTTCTGCAATAAAAATCAACTTCATATACAAAAATTGCTAACTGTCACTTGGTTATGAAAGGTGGTGTGATGAATGGTGGAATGTTGACCAAAAGTAGCTTTAAACATTATGTTAGTAAAAATGTTCAGGGGAAGAAATGCAGCCCAGCTGCTAGCTTTTTTCCCTAAGATAAAAGAAGTCCAGACTTCCAATTCTGGTGCCACTTAAATCAAAGTACTATGGTCCAATCTCCAACATTAGGATGTTGAGATAGGAGGATGGCCTTAAAGGCCATCCTCAGCTGAGCTACATAACAAACCAGGGTCAATTTGTAACAATAGACCCTATCTCCTGAGGAGGTGAAAACAATATTGTTTTAAGAAAAATATCTACTCAAGACCTTTTCTTTTTGAAAGAACTACCCAAGATTTTTGATCAGGTTTGATACTCTCTGAACAGTTGATGTTTGGTGAATCACATAGGATAGTATAATTAAAAATGTTTAAAAATTAAATGTCTTAACTCTATATATTGTTTCTACTAATTTCAAAGAAAAAAGAAACATTTATAAATAGCTTGCTGGCTTTGCTGGGGTTAACTTTCCTGAAGACAAATTTTAGGTTGTAGTAACTAATTGGCTGAAAAATCTAAGTAAAGGATAATGAAGATATATAACAATGCACCCCCCCCCCAAAAAAAAGCTCTTTGTACTCAGGTGCTTTGTGAATTTCTGTTGTATCACTGCTTAGTATATACTTTTAAATGTAATAATGAGCCGAAGGTCCAGGTCACTGTCATACTTCCTGATGGCACTTCACAGGATAATTAAAGAAGCCTGGTGTTTACATTCTCTTTTCATAACCACTTTCATCACTCTGTGAATTAATGTGGGTGTACTAAGTCTATTATAACTACACAGAAATGGTTGAAAACAGTGTGAAAGCTTTCGTCTCCAATAGTGTGTTTTTGTGGCAAAAGGTTAATTTCGTTATATTCATCCCATTAGAGCTCAAAGAGGGCAGTTTCACTCAGATGTTGGAACACATGAATTGGGACTGTCAAATGCAAATTCCACTCAAATTAAATGCCTACTTAAAATGAATTGTGCTTGTATTTCAAAAGCATTACATTTAGCTGATGGCATACATACTTGTCAGGAAGTAATGCTGATTTATAGGAGTTGCACATCCAGCCAATGTTGGGGAAAATGGGAGAACCAGAGGGACTCCAAGAATGCTGGGTCTTTTCATGAAGACAAAATACAATATAAGTGATGTAAATACACAAAGAAATGAACTTAATGAGCTCATGGAGCTATTCAAATTACACCACTGGGAGAAGAGGAAAATTCCAGCTATGAAGCCACAGCCCACTGGTTAAAGTCTATCTGATATTATTATCTTTCTCTATCTATCTCTCTGTATCTCTGTCTCTGTCTCTCTCTCTCTCTGGTCATGATCTCGTCTCTACTATTGTTACAGTTTTGCTTTGGTGATAAAAATACACTGACACAGCAGTGTGTTGGAGCGAAGGTCTATATTGTTTTGCACAGGTTACAGCAGGTCATGGTGAAGAAGCCCAGCACCAAGAGCTTGAGAAGCTGCTCACATTGCGTCCACAGCCAGAAAGCAGACAATAATGAATGCTTGTGCTCAGCCTTCTCTCTTTTCCACATAGTCCATGACTCCTACCCAGTAAGTGGTGTCACTTGCAATGGTGCGTCTTTCCACTTCAATTACCCTTTCAAGATCACTCCTCACTGGCCTGCTCACAGGCATGACCCTGAGTCTCATCATGCTGACAAAAGTAAAGAATCATCAAATTCTCTAAGATGCTATCACCATGTGCCATCACTGAGTCAGGGGATATTTTTCATCACAGGTGACAAATGACAAAACAAGTAATTACAGAAACCAAAAAAATAAAATAAAATAAGATTTTGGGCTGAAGAGATGGCTCAGCAGTTAAGAGCATGGACTGGTCTTCTAGAGGACCCAGGTTCAATTTCCAGGACCGACATGGCAGTTAACAACTGTCTCTAACTTCAAGATCTGGCACCCTCACAGACATGCAAGCAAAACACCAAAGCATATAATATAATAAAAATATTTTTTAAAAACAGAATAAGATCTCCAACCAGCTTAGGTTGCTCAAAACAAGCAAACAACAACAACATATTAAATAGATGGAGACTTCTAAAAAAGAAAGAGTTGAAGATGCGCAGATGTCTGGAGGAAGGGGGAAGTAAGATAAATAGTGAGAAATAAGTGAAAAAAACATAAAAGTATAGTCAGAGAAACCAAAACAAGAAATAACCAGATCCTTTGTTTTCAAAATAGCATATTTCATGTGTCATTTGCTAACTGTTTGTTAATTCCTCATTTTGTCTGTAACAAAAAGTAATGATCAAAGGAAACATCTTCCAGGTAGATAATCGTCACCATTCCTAACACAAATGTTCTTTCTTGTCAGTTCTTTTTAGTTGTGAACCTCTCCTTGTTCCATGGTATGGATGTGAACAAATTTCCCTCCCAGCCTTCAGCTGCTAAAGGGAAACTCAAACAGGCCGTGCCTCTATCTCCCTCTTCCCTCTTTAGAAATAGATTCTTCTTTCATACAATATATCCTGGCAGATTTTCTTCCACTCCTGTCATCCTGCCCCACCTCTCTCTCCACTCCCCTCTTCATTTTCTCATCAAAAAAGAGTAGGCCTCTAAAAGATGAGAGCCTAAACAGGACAAAAAATAAAGGACACAATAAAAGCCCTTGTATCAAGGCTGGACAAGGCAACCCAACAGGAGGAAAACTAGCCAGTGTGACAAAGGGGACACCTCCTGAAGCCACTATGCTTTTTATAGACATACCTGTCCATCCTGTTGCTTATCCTGAAAGTGGAAAATTCAGTTATAATACAGAAGGTTGTATAAAGTCGCAAAGTTAAGTATGTATAGAGATGGTGAGGGAAAGAATTAGAGGCAAGTCAACAAGTCTAAGACAATGTTTGCCTAATGACTGCAATTGTATCTTGTTACAATTTATTTATTTACTCAATTGTTCTGTGATTTCCTATGATTTTATTTTTTTAATTGTTAAAAGTATGTGTGTATGTATATGTGTGAGAGTAGTGTCAGTTGCTAGTGAAATCCAGAAGAGAATGTGGGATGCCCTGGGGTTGACACTTGGATCCTCTGCTCTTAACCATTGAGCCAGCTCTCCAACTCCTGATCTCTAATTTTATGTATAAACACAAATTACAGAACATAGCAGGTTGGCTGAATGGGAATGACTGGGAAAATGGTATTTGAACTGTAGGTTCAGGGTTAATCAAAGGCTACACTTAGTCAGATGCATGGAACATCTGTATTATTATGGATACAAGTGTATTATTTTCTAGACATTAGAGTTTTACATCAGTTTAGTGTGATCTTTAAAAAGAAATTATACACCTATGAGACATTTGTAGAAATATTTTTCCCAAATGATTTATTACTAATTATGAACTAGCTTCCGGATGTAGTATTTGGAATTTTTCTTATATTATGACAACTTAATCCATCTGTTCCTTCAAGTAGGTAATTATCAAATACAACCATTGGTGTACATTATATTAGCAGTAGACTTTGAATACGATAGTTAATGATAAAGGCAATTTATACACTTCTGTAGTTGGATTATTCTATGTTGTAAATATTTGTCCCACTTACTATTTTAATAAAAAGCTAATTGGCCAAAAGGCAGACAGGACGTGTGGGCAGGGCTACCAGACTAAGAAATCTCTGGGAACATCTCGGAACAGACACACAGAAACACCACCAGAGAGACAGATGCCACAGGGATGCGATAGAGGGATGAGAAGGAGACTGCAGCAGACACAGAGGAAAAAAGAAGAAATGTTGCTCTGAGAAAAGGTATTGAACCACATGACTGAACATGGGTTAATGTAAGAGCAAGAGCTAGCTAGTAATATGCCTGGGCCCTAGGTCAATCAGCACCAAAATAATACAAGCATGTGTGTGATGCTAAGCGGGGCTGAAAGGGAGAGCAAACCTCCGTTCTAGGCTCAGAAAGTACAGGCCAGGAACCTAATACAACAAATGGCTGCCCAACACGTGTGATATACACCCACATAGAGCTTGAGAAAAATTAAAAAAGTGTTCTAAAGCACAGAATCAGAGCCACAAACAGCTTCTGAGTCATGTATCTCATATGAGCAATGGTATAGATATGCCCTAAAGTAGCAATTGAATTTGACTTAAAAATAGCCACCTTTTACAGTGCATCTTAAAAGCTACAACAAGACTGATTCCAGAGACTCAATGTAAGAAACAAGCTGCTTGTGGTGGATAAAGGGTTTCTGTTTTCACAGACAAAATGGAACAGAGTCCAAGTTTGATGCTTAGTAGCTGAAGCACTTTTTTGGGTCTGCCCTGTTTTTTGGAGGCAAGCAGAGGCACAGCTTTTTAAACTTAAGTTTCCTAATTCAGCCTTAGAGGCAAAATACTTGTCTTTTAAGAAACTTTGCTGCCAAATACTTAAATGGAGTTAATGACCAGCAGACAGCAGTGCTTTACTTGGTGATTATATGGACTACAAAATTCCATGGAGTAAAAATTGTAGGTCCTAGCAGTATCTCTGCTAAAAAGCTAAATTCTATGAAGTTGGACTAGAAGCTGGGTGGAGACAGCCAGCTACCCTAGTGAGACCTTTAATCCTTAGCCACACTTTGGAAGATTAAAGGTGTGGACAGAAACAGAAAATAGAGAAAACTAGGTGGAGGATTAAAGATGTGAGCAGAAATAGAAAGAAATAGAGGAAGCTGGGTAAAGTTAGCCATTCTAACCAAGCAAAGCTGTGTTCAAAAAAAAAAAAAAAAAGATAAGAAATATACAGTAAAAACAGATTCAAAAAATAAACTCTAATTGGTTTAGAGTGTGTTTAAAAATACATGTAAGCTTGAGAGGGAAAATAAAAAAGGATAAGATCCTTTAAAAATAGAATAAAAAAATAATAAGCCATATAAAGATGGAAAATACAAAAAGCATCTGGATACTGTACACTATTATCTTGTCTTTAAGTTTTTTGACTATAAAGGAAGTAGTAAAAGCTGCTAAAAGCCTATTGAATATAAGTGCTGTTGAATTAATCTATATATTTGGTAAATTAGTTGACATTAAAATTGAAATCCCAAGATATGCTGCTTTGGAGAAGAGATTTTTTTTTTTTATTTCTACAGATAATGAGAAATTGTGGATGTATTCCCAGTTAATGAAAATAAAGTTTGATTGTGGAAGACTCCCTGGAAATTCTCCAATGGAAACAGATGGCCCAGATGATCCAGCATGCCAGAGCACCTCTGCTGCACTTTCCTCTGAGTTCTCTATTCAAAACAACTTCAAGGAGATTGGCTGAGATTACCCATTCTTATAGACTACTTCACCAGAGACTTGTCCATAATCATAAACTTTTTCTCTGGATCCTCATGGGATTGTCAATATCCCCAGTCAGTAGGAAGTAGCCTAGAGGACTATACCCACATTTCCAAAAAAATGGATTATGAATGTTTGTGTTTGTTTACATGTTGGGTATAGAAGTCTTTATAGAAAATGAAAAAGAAAAAAAGATACTAGATTTGGTGTTCTTTTTGTTTTAAAAAGAGAAAAGTGGGATATGTAGTGGAATTATGCTATGTTGTAAATATTTGTCCTGTCTACTAGTTTAATAAAAAGCTGATTAGCCAAAGGCAGACAGGAAATGTGGGTAGGGCTACCAGGCTAAGAAAACTCTGACTATACAGGAAGAATAGAGAGAGATGCCAGAGAGCCACCAGAAAGAGCCACCACAGACACAATGAAGAGACAGTAACAGAGGAAAGAAGCTGAAATGCTGCTCTGTGAAAAGGTAACGAGCCACATGGCTGAACAAGATGGGTTGAGTCCAGACGGAGGAGCTTTCAAGTTCTATACCTGGGTCCTAGGTCAATCAGCAAAAATGTAATATAAGCCTGTATGTGATTATTTGAGGCTAAGCAGGGCTGAGAGTAGGACCGAACCTCAATGCTAGTCAGGAAAGGCCAGTCAGAAACTTTTTACAACACACTTCCAACATTTTCTCTGTCTTTATTATTTTTCTTTTAGCATCTTATACAGATGATACTGAACATGTACAGATGATGATAAACAGATACCAGAAGAACGGGACTTAAACAAGAATGAAGAATTGAAAATGCACATTTATTTTTAAATTTTTATCCAGAAACAGAGGTAGAGTGTCTTCTATTCTCTGGACCTTTTGACACTTGCAGCGACACATTCCATACTTTACTCTGTCATCTGTGATATTAGAAATGAAACAGTGTCTGATCAGAAGCATCAAGAATGAAGCCAAGCAGAAGATACATAAGTATCTCATGGTCCATTGCCTGCAGAGAGTGAACTAGTGGCATCCAAAAGAACAAGAAAGGGTCCAATGTACACCAACATCCCACAGCCACACACACGTGAAGAAATGATCTTTCTTACCTTCTGGTGGCTAGCCATTGCCTGACTAATCTTTAAGGTTTCAAAAGAGCCCTTGACAATAGTAGATTTTACATGTCTCTACCCTGGAGAAGACCTGAGATTGTTTCTTATAGTTTCATTAGCATATATAATTAAAGAAAACTCACATAAACAAAACAATGAGTTTGTTGTACTTTTATAAAAAAAGTTTGTATGGTTCTTCTTAGCACTTCAGAAATCTGTTTATTAATTTCTATGCTAAATGAACATATACTATTATGATCTGAATGTTTTTCAAAACATTTTATTAACTCATATTCAAATAAATATGCATATATACAATTTAGGTATAATGTCTTTATTTCAAGTGCATTATATGATAAAAATGACTAAAATAAAATAAGATCTAATAGTCAAATAAAAATATATTGAGAGAGGCAACCAGTCTCACTGGTTTTTAAGTGGTCCATTTTTTTAAAGTGAGATTTTAAAATGTCATTTATGAGTATTTTGCCTTAATGTATGTATGTGCAAAATGTTCACGCAGTGCCTGAGAAGGCCAGAAGAGGATGTTATCTCCTGCCAACCACCACCTGGAATTGAAGTTAGAGACAGTTTAGCTGCCATGTGGGAATTGAAAACTTAATCCAGATCCTATGCAAAAGAACAATTTATGGGACTGGATTATTTTTTCCACCATGGAGGTCTTTGGGAACAAAAGTGTCTAAGCTCAGCTGCAAACACTTTTGAAGGCTGAGGCATTTTGGCAGCCATGTTCATCATGTCTACTTTTAATAGCTTATGCACAGGTTTCTCTTCCTTGGTTCTTTCTCTTCTTGCAATTTTTGCCAAAACAATATTTTTTTTTCTTGTAGAGTATGCTGAGACACAGCACACATTAATCTGGTAATGAAAGTGAAATATGTTTTCTAGATTAAAATTGGGAGAAACAATGCAGATGAGAAAGATAATATTTTAATGACACAGTTAGTTATACAACCATACTAGCTTTTAAGGGCTAGATTTCACACAAAGTGCATGCATACCTGATGCAGTCACCATATAATTTTCCTGGCAATAGGCACCCTATAAAAGAATGTGTATTTGAGATGGGAACAATAGAGCTGTCAACACAGGAAGCCTGAACTTTTCAAAACATAACAGCAGACAAGAACTACTTTTCGATTTCACACCAGTTGTTTTTTTAAAACAACATTGAATCTCCCTATTGTATGTACCCACATGTGTGTGTGCATCTCTCTCTCCCTTTGTGTGTGTGTTTGTGTGTGTGTGTTGTATATATGACATGACACCCAAGTGTAGGTCAGAGAGCAGCTTTTGTGGAGTTGGTTCTCTGCTTCCACATCTTGCTTCTGGTTTGCTGCATATTCCATGCTAGCTAGCTGCCCCTTGAGCATCAGTGATGCTTCCTCTTTCTCTGCCTCTCACTTTGCTATAGTAGTGCTCAAATAACTGATGTTCACATTCATCGATGTCAGGTTTTTATGTGTGTTCTGGGGGTTGAAGTCAGGTCCTCATGCTTGTAGGGCACGTGTTTTCATCCACTGAAAGGTCTTGTCAGCCTTATTTGTGTTCTGTCATAGAATTTATGTGCCTACATCAGATGGGAAGAAGACACTCTGAATTTCCTAATGTGTGTGCAAGTCTTATCACTTCCAATAAAGTCTGATTTTTTTAGAACAGTTTTAACATATGATGTAATCTTCTATTTCTAGGTCATCCATCAGCATTCATAAGATAAAAATTACCTTGTTGAATACCCTTCACCATCATCTTAAAAGACAGACCACTTTTATCATTATCTACATATCTCCATCTGCAACATGGACTGACTTCCACAAAATAGAAATCTATTAATACCATTTTTTTAATCTTTTGCATTGACTAATTTTTTGTGAAAGGACTGTGGGCAGAAGTGATATATATAGACTCTTAACCCAAGGGCTTTAAAATGCTCTCACAGCTCTCTTTTCCATGTTTTCTGTTTGCATGGGATCTTAGGATCCAAAATAGGTGGATCAAGAAGAAGAAGGAAACCCATTCCCTGAATCACTCAGAGGAAGGCCAGGTGTCAATCAAAGTGCCAATCAACAACGTGTGCTTCAGATAGGTTTTTAAAGTGAGGAACTAATTTCCATTGTGCAAACTAAAGTGCACTTTACATATTTATTCATAATAGTGGTGTGGGTTACCCAGCTAATACACAGATGCCTCATCTATTCAGCCGTGCCTTATATACTAGGGCACATTAGGGTTGGACTTCTTTTGAAATTCCTTTTATTTTTCTTTGATTTCTTTTTGTTGTTGTTTTCCTTTTTAAAAATTATTTATAAAAAAGTCTTTTTTATTCATGTATCCCCCTGCTCCCCTTCCCTCCTGAAAAAAGGTAAGCAGCATCCACTCAAGCTAAGTCCGATTTCTTCTTCCCAATATCTAGACTGGGTTAAGTGTTCCTCTGCAGGTTATGGGCTCCAAGGTGGCCAGCCCACACACAGGAACACAGTCTGATCCCACCTCTCAAGGCTCCACATATTGCCCATGCCAATTGACAGTTACCTACCCTTGGAGGGCCTAGCTCCTTTTGCCAAAGGTTCCCGAGTGACTGTTCTTGACTGAGGGAGCTCCCCAGAACTTCAGCCAGCCATCACTGTGGGAATTTTCCTCATAGTCACTAACCCCTTGCCCAATAGACTCTCTTCCCCCACTTTCAGCTGGAATGGAGCTCAGTTCTAAAAGGTATCTTAAGTTTCTCTTCAATCTCTATGGTTTTGGTTTCATATTCTTTGCCAAGTTATTCTGTTTCAAAGTTCAAGTTGTCTACAAAATCCCAGATCTTTTCTTTCCATGTGCAACAGTGACCACTTCCTATCTACTAGAAAAAGCATGACAGAGTTTTGAAGATCTTCACTTGGAGGCAGGTGACATTTCGTAGCATGGGTGGAACTGTTGTGATAAGAGCAGGAAAAAATGTGGAAATGTATGGTCTGACAGTTTATATTCTACTATTGTCTTTCCAAGAGTTGCTCCGTGAAGTCAGAAAGAAGAGTATAGCTTATGTGAACATTATTTCTTCCTTCTACACATTAGGCCTTTTTTTAGAACCCTGTACTTGCAATACCTAGATATATTTCACTTTATCTATATGGGAATATGAATTGTTTACTCTGATTAATAAAAGACAGGAAAGGATTTTTAATGGGCCCATTCAATATAGAGATTGGAGCCCATAGCCTATGAAAGAAATTCAGACAGGGACAAAAGTGACAATAACTGTAATTTGTAATGACAAAGAGAAGGGAATGATCTTGTTTGTTATCAAATAAATTTTCGCTAGTGGAAAACATACAAATGAGAAGAAGTCAGCTATGCAAACATCAGGGAGCCAAGGAGAATGCATTGGAAGAAAACAGAGAAATGACTTAATATGCTATTTCTGTGCCATTATATTTTGGAAACTTATGATCATTATTATTATTATTATTATTATTATTATTATTATTATTTTGATTTTACAGGGGATTACAGTAAAGATATTGCATAAATCTCAGTAGAGACTTTGAACTTTAAACTTTTAAACATTGTGGAGACGGTGATAGACCATAGGGACTTTTGAACTGGCCTTTATACATTTTGTATTATGAGATTGTTACAAGCCTATGGGGGTCAGGGAGTGGAATGTGGTAGTGTAAATGTTGTTGACCACATATGCACATAAGGGTGGTGCTATTAGGAGGTGTGGCCCTTTTAGAAGAGGTATTCTCTTGTTGAAGGACATATGCCACTGTGGAGAAGAGCTTTGAGATCTCATATGTACTCAAGCCATGACTACGGTTTCACATAACTTTATATTACCTATAAAGCCTAGAACTCTCTGGCTTCTTCTCCAGCATCATGCCTGCCTGCATCCCACCATGTTGCAGCATGATGCTATTGGACTAAACCTCTGAAAATGTAAGTCACCCCAATTAAAAGCTTTTCTTTTATATGAGTTGTGTGGTCATGTTTTCTCTTCACAGCAATAGAAACCCTAGCTAAAACATACATACTTATGAATTAGCAAGTTTTAATTTAATTAGACATACTTTGTAATGCATATACATTTATATTAAGTAAGCATTGTTATTTCATATGTGAGGACTCACATAAAACTTTTCTCTTTTTCATTTACTTCTATAAGTATATCCCTAAGACTAAAGTCAGAATCTTGGTGCCTTATTTTTCACAAGTCAATCTTCATAGACAATGTAGCCTATGTTTTAGTTTATGTATAGAACAATCTGCCTACATTTTTTTTGGAAGCATCACCTTCAGGGGAAGGGAATGTCTCTCCAAATGCAATAGAAGGAGGTCTGAGGCTGCTGACTGTCAGTTTGGGTCCTTGGAGTACAATCTGGGAAGTGCTGGGAAAGACTTTCTCTGGCTGTTATGGTTGTTTGACAACTGAAATAACATTCCTGCCACACAGAATGTCTGCTCTAATTGTACAAAAATAACCAAATTTATTAAGTTGTCTTAGATATTCCAAGAATACACTGAACTACTAAGCAGAAAGAAATAAAATGCACATTATCATTTTGGTGGAATATAAAAGGCCCATAGCCAATACTCCAGTCAAGCAAGAAGTGTCTCTACATAAGAAATAGTCAAGAGATTTCTCTTCAAGCTTCAGCACTTTTAACAGTTTCTAAACTTATACCTATCTTATCAGGTAACAAACAAATGAACAAAATCTTCAATGCTTTTTGCCCAGTACAGTCTCTTTAAGGAATGCCTAGTGTGAATGACCTCACTTAAATCCTTACACAGGACTTGCATTTTGTTATCTCTCTTCCAATCTACCTACACAAGGGAACAGTGCTAGCGTCTGAAGCCCTGAAAAGCTAAGGGGAAAGAAGGCATGTCCCTAGGAAGCCTGACATCTGCAGATTTCCCTTATTCTATTAGAGTAAGCGAATGGATTCAAAAGTCCCAGTGAGGACCAGCATTAATGATGCAGCAGAGGCCAAAGGCCTTGAGCCAGGCTAATGACCCTTTTAGATAAATTCCTGCATGTAAAAATATATAGATCAAAGGGTTTACTGTATAACTCACTGAGTCATACTGTAGCTTCCATAAAAAAAAATTCTCTTCTCTCTTTTTCCTTATTATTCTTTCTTTTCACCTCTTTTTCTTAAATTTTATTTTGTTTTATTTTGGGGCAGGGCAGTAAATGGGTTGGGTCAGATCTGGAGACATAATGCAAATGACACAAAGAATTAATAAAAAATTAAACACATAAAATGCACTATATGTACAATGCATAGAATCTAAGCATTTATTTTGAGATTAGTTAAGAGGAATCATCTGTGTCTCCCATGCTCAGTCCTAGGCTTTGTTCTTAGTACCGTGTCCAACATCATCTTTTATACCTGCATTCATCTGTTCCTGGAAAGACTAATATGTCAGAGAACTATTCCAAAGTCCTCCTTACAAACAACAGATTTATGATCACATATTAATAATAACTTTATGTTGCCTCTGGGAATCTTAAATGTTAGCATTCTCTTATGTTTTCATTCCCCCAATTTCATATTCATTCTGAAGGGATATTCACTCATGGACCTGCCATATCTTTGTTTCTTTCCTTCCTGCTGTGTGTGTATTCATGACATATGTAGATAGGCATGAATAAATAAGTATGTATGTGTGCATATATCTGTATGTGTGTATCTATGTACATATGCATGTATGTGTATTTATATGTGTCTCTTCATGTGTGACCAAGGGTGAATATATCCTGTAATACAAACAAGGAAGCATACCTGAAGAAGTATTCTTTACTAATTTTTTCCATGAAAATTTTTTATTAAGTCATAAACACTTGTTTCCTCTTTCTTGCTCTTTGTGACATTTTATTAATAATCTACCACTTGAACTAACAAATGTCACATTTAAACAATATTTTAGAAATGCCCGTTTTCATATTTCTGACTAGTTGTGTCTATAATGCCATTATTTTGCATTGTATTATATTATAAAACTTTTCAACCTACACCATTAAACCTGTAGTAGTAGACTATACATCACAAATGGTCAGCAAATTCCTCATCTGTGCTGTTATCCTTATATCTCCTCTTCTTTCACTGAGTCTTACTGATAAAATGTCTTTCTTTTCTCCATTACTTGTTACAACACACCTTTAAATGGCATGTTTGAGCTTCTGTTTCTTTTTATGTTTGCTTTCTGAAGGGAAAATGAAAAATTTGGCTTAGATCTCCTAACAAATGCTCTTGTACCTTCATAAAGAAAGACTTCTGAATTTGGCCAGAAGATAAGGATAATCGCCAGTCTCATCTAGATAGCTTTTCCCTGTTATACTCTGGGAGTTTGTTGAAAAGACACAGATTCTTAACTATTGCTTCATGTTGATCCTCTAGAGACCTTGATTTCCTGAACAGACTGTCTTCAAAAGAAGAAATACAAACATGAAAGATAAGCTCAACATGTTTAACCCTTAGGGAAATGGAAATAAAAACTATTGTGAGGGGGTTGGGCAGACAAAGCCATAGTAAAATGCTTCATGTGTCTGTATTGCTTATCTCATTACTATGAACATACCCAGAAAAATCAAGTTAAAGACTGAGGGTTTATTTCTGTCTGCAGTTTGGGGTCATGGAAGCAGGAGCAAGAGGCTACTGGTCACAAGGGATCCACAGTCAGGAAGCAGATAGCAGTGCATGCACAGCTCTCTTTCCTCCTTTTCAACCCATAGAATTGTGTTGTCCACAGTGGGCAAGTTTTCTCACTTCAAATGACCTAATCAATGTAATTTCTTTCAATCACTCCTAGGCAAAAGTATCCCAGATGGCTGTAAATACCATCAAATTGACACCTAGAATTAATAATCAAATTGTGCAAATATGAAGAGCTGAGCTCAGATTCTAACACCTACACAAAAAAGCCATCCATAGGAGCTGGTGCTAGTAGGAAATGCATAAAAAGGTTGATTCCTATTGCTCATATAGCTGAATTGGTGAGTTCTAAGTTCAGAAGAAGACCTTGTTTTGAAAAATAGGCAGACAATATATCAAAACATCATCTAGTGTTGACTTTTGACCTCAAAATGAACAGGCACTGAGCTTCAAATGCGCTTATAACCATCTCTGCACAGGAATAAACACACCCACATAAGCCAAAAGCAAACAGAAAAGGAAAAAAAATACTACCTGCATTTTATCTTACCTCAGAAATAATGTGTGTTATTAAAAACAGAGAAAACATAAAAAATAACCTCCACAAACATCAAAGAAGCTTTCTTTTTCAGATGATGGAGACCATTACCTAAAGCCACAACTAGTCAAAATGCAGAAAAAGCTTACTGTGAGGTTTTCAACAGCAATGGCAAATATGCAATATCCCCTCTGCACCTCTGCACAAGAAAGAGGGCAGGAGGCATCTAAGAGCCAGAAAACCAGGAAGTATGCTATGAGACTGTGTCTTCTAGATATGTGAGAGAAGTTACACCCATGGCTGCCTAAATACTTGAATGACAGCATCAGGTGCCATGCCACCATGGATAGAAAAAGTGTTAGAGGACACAGTCCTTAAATAAAGAGCTGCAGATAATTAATGACTATTGAAAAATGGGGAATTAGACTTCCCAAGGAGTGAACCTCTTAATTGGTTATGTAATACTAAGTGGTCAGCTATAAAAGCATGTACTCATATAACATTAAATCTACTTAACTCAGCACATTATATTTAATTTAACAAAATACTTTTTTAAAAGAGAAAATAGCCAGATGCTGAAAAAAATCAGTATTCTCTATATTTTTTCCGATTACTCACACATAAAAAATCTAAAATTTAACATAAAAGTCAATTTAAAGATAGAAGATGTTAAAACTAACTCTGGAGGAAGGGGCCCAGAGGGAGAGTAAATAGGAAGAAAAGGTAAGAAAGGGAGGCAATGTGCTCTGGAAGTAGAAAGTGTGGTATAGACAGATGTAGAAAGACCACAGAGAACATAATGAAACCCAGTGGCACAACTCAACTATTAACATTATAATAAAATGTGAATAAGTCCACTAATTATGATCAGATATTTTAACATGAATAAAGACCTTAATTTCAAACACAGGCTTACTTCTACTTTCAGCCTGCTCTGAAGTGCACAGAGCTGGCTTCAGTTTATATTAATGTGAATTCTGAAACTCCCCGGCTCCCCAACATTTCTCTTTCAATTTCATATTATCCTTTTAACAACAATAACCTGCCAAGTCTAAGCAGTTATGCTACGCATGCACGGATGTTGTGATGGTTAGTTTTTTTACCAGCTTGACAAGGACTAGGGTCATCTGAAAAGAGGGAACCACCGCTGAGAAAATGGTCTGAAGGAAGTCTCTGGGGCACTTTCTTGATTCATGATTGACGTAAGAGGGCACAGTCCATTATGGATGGTTACAACAATGGGCAGGTGGTCACTGGTTGTAAAAGAAAGGTAACTAAACAAGCCCTAGGGAACAAGTCAGTAAACATCATTCCTCCATGTCTATGTTTCAGTTTCGTATCTTGAGTTCTTGACTCCTTTTCATGATAGACTGTGATTCCAAATATGGATACCTAATACATTCTTTTCTCCTAAGGTTGCTTTTGGTCATGGTGCTTTACCACAATAGAAAATGAACTAAGACACTACCTTTGCCACACATTCAAATTGTCATTTGTTGCCTATTAGCAGAGCAATGGTGATCCTACAAATAGCAACAAACAAACATACACACACAACCCCAAAACTATCAGAATAACTGTCATTGCATTATCAAAGTCAAACCGAAAATTCAAAAATTGTCATAAACAATTCCTTGAGAATTTCAGAAGTGGTGCAATTTTTGTATATGGATTTCTTGTGACTCTAATTCTATTTTTTAAGATGCCTTTCTCTTGTATAGCTCCAATGTCTCCATCCTTAAGTTGACATTTTTCAGGATAGCAAAATGAACACATTGGTTTGGGGCCTCAGTCAACATATGATACAGTCCACAGAACATCAGATATTCTTCTTTATGATCTTCCATGATCATAAAACAATGCTGAAGTTCCCTTTGTCTAAGCCTGATTAGGCCTGGGCCAAATTGTGAATCACCCAGCGACAAGTCAGGGAAGTGACTCAGAGTTAGACCCACACCTGTGCTCAACACATTTTCATGAAGCCCTCTTTACAGCAAGGATGGTGGGCTTATAACAAGGTTTCTGAGAGGAAGGCTCACCTTGGAAATGCAGATGGAATTAATCACCCAGAAATGACATGAATGACGCCATTGGGGAGAAGATGCAAAGGATACAGGAAATTAACTCACCGAGTCTGCCACTACAGACTACCATGAATATAGAGAGTAAGTTAAATTGAGCTATGAATATTCAAATACCATTCAGGTTTTTTTCTTCAATGTGACTCAGGTTGGTTGCAATCTGCTGAGTATAAGCAATCCTCCTGCATCAGCTTTCCCAATATCTGAGAATACAGGTGCACATAATACATTATAATACTATATACCATTCCTTTTAAAAGGATGTTTTATGGAGAAGTTTTTGTAATGCTGCCCAGTATGATATTGATCAAACATTTTCTGTTTTCTACATTAAAATTGATTTGCCTATCTTGGTTTTTTGATAATTTTAAAATAAATGTTTCTATAATGGTGTTGCACTGCACTTCCTATCTTTCTACTAAATATAAATACAAAGGGGAAGTTATTTTGCATCTTGCATCAGCACAGGTCTAGGAGCCTTCAGTCATGGAGTTTGCTGGGCACATTTACCCTGGTCATGTGTAGTCACCAGCCAGGGGCTACTCAGCCCTTGAGTTATGTTCTGCATTACTGATAAATTAAAATCTTAATTAAACTTTATTTTTTAATTTAAATTTAAAAAACAACACACTAATTCATACTGATCCCAAAAAGTACAAGAGTGAGAAACTTATGTTTAATCCATTCTATGTCCAAATGACCTCTGTCACTTACAATAACTCCAGGACAGGTGAAGGAAGAAAACGAAGCAAGTTAACTTTTCTCTCTTATCTTGACCTATTTCTTATATTGTGATCATTTCAATTTATTAATAAAAGGTTTCCAAAAATTAAGAAAACTTTAAAATTTTGTTTGACTTAAAGGTAGCTCAGAACTTGTTGGAAAAGCAACCAGTGACTGCTCTCCAATGTAAAACCCATGCCATGACGGGTAGCCCATACCTTACACTGCCTGAAGGTCCCGGAACTAAAGGGCTGGATAGCTCAGAGACCTAGAATAAAAGCAGATATAATTGGCAAGAAAAGAAAAACAATCAACGAAATGATTCGTAATGATATTCTGTTATACTTGTAGACAGGAGTCTAGCATAATCATCATCAGAAAGGCTTGATCCAGAAACTAATGGGAGCAGAAGCAGAGACCCACAACCAAACATTAGGTAGAGGTTGGGGGAATCCCACAGAATAAGGGGAGGAAGGATTGTAGGAACCAGAGGGTTCAAGAACACCATTAAAACACCACCCACAGAATCAACTTACCAGGGCCCATAGCAAATCACAGAGACTGAAGCAACAATCAGGGAGCCTGCATGGGTCTGACAGAAGCATACATGTTATGGTTGTATAGCTCATTGTCCCTGTGGGACTCTTAACAGTTGGAGTGAGGTCTGTCTCTTATTATTTTGTATGCTTTGGGAATTCTTTTTCTCCTACTGGGTTGTCTCATCCAGCCTTGATGTGAGGGTATGTGCCTAGTCTTATTGTAACTTCTTATGCTATGTTTGGCTGATGTCCCTAGAAACCTGCTCTTTTCTAAAGGGAAACAGAGAAGGAGTAGATCTAAGGAAGCATGAAAGTGGGGGAGAGGTGGGAGGGGGCTTGTGAAAGAGGATGGAGAAGAACCTGATGTTGGGATGTAATATATGAGGGAAAAATTGCCAGATTCTTTCTCTTCTCCCCCCCTTCCTCCTCCCCCCTCCTCCTTTTCCTCCTTCTTTTGTCTGGCACAGGATGCCAATTTTCTCGCATTCGCTATGAAGACCAGACTAGCCTCAAACAGCTATCTGTCTGTCAGGGATTAAAGATGTGTATTATCAAACTTGACCCTAAAAGAAGCTTTTAAAACACCACCAATGTACTTGTTATTGCACTTATAACTAAATCACATGATTCACAACAGTTGGAATTTTGAAAGAGGCTCTCTGGGATCTGCTTCTCACAGATTAAATCTCTACTAACTTTATATTTGATAAAATGTCTACATATCCATAGCCTCTATAGATCAATAGCTCCAATTACTTGCTTTATGTGGTCATGGATATGGGCATGGTTGCTACCCAGGTGAGAAATTTTCCATTTGTCTTTTATTTTACACATTGAAATATGTTTAAATATATGGAAGACATTGATCTTAATTGAAATGTTAAGATAATGAAAACTTTGCATTTATATTTTGCTCTTATGCTATAATAATATTTTAGGAAAATAGGAATTTTTCCATATTGATTTTAATCTCCAGAACATAATTTTGCTCAGAAGGAAATAGGCTACTTGCGTAGCAAATATTATCACTGCAGAAATCTACACTAATAAAGCAATATGCATTCTTCTTTAAAGATTTATTTACTTGTTTAATGTACATTGGTGTCTTGCCTGTATTTATTCTGTGTGAAGGTGTAGGATGTGTTAGATCCCATGGAATTGGAGTCACAGACAGTTGTCAGCTGCCGTGTGGGTGCTAAGAATTAAACTCTGGACTTCTGGAAGTTCATTCTCAAAGAATAAATAAGATTATATTTGTTAACATGGCATTTGGCATCAAATATGCTGCTTGTTAATTTATTAGTGATAATTACATCTTGTCTTCCAATTATTATCAATGTAAGATTGCCAACTCCCTCAAAAAAGTGAATATCGAGCCTATACAATGGGCAAATTGAAGTCATGGCAGCTAAAATAGTATATAGTGGGAAAGACATGGAAATTAAAATGTATAATTCTAGTTACAATATTAAAGTAGGTGGATGTTATTCTTTAGGGGCTAATGTAGAACTTCCCATATACTACCTTCCATCACCCTCTCCTACTGGTCTGGATGCTTCTGCTCCCCTCAATTTATTCAATGACATGGACAAGATAGGATTTGGAATACAATTAAGTCACAAGGGTAGATCCTCATGATTGACATGAATGCCCTTCAAAAGTTTGCTGTTGAGACTTCTAGCTTTTCTACCCTGTGAAGACAAAACAGGAAGTGAGCAGGCTACAGGTTCCTCACCAGAGAAGAGTCTCTGCCTAAATCAGACTATACTATGACCATGATCTATGGCTTTCAGCCTCAAGAACTGCAACAAATTCTTTTATTCCATTTAGAACTACTCTTCTACTCTTCTAAGGCATCTTCTTTTAGTAGTTCTGATGAAACTAGGAATGCTTGCATACTGACTTCATGTTTTTCTAAGAAACCACCTATACTTACAGATATACCTATCACCCATACTTACCTAGCGTAAGGATGAGCATGCCTTTTCATAAGATAGCCTTTGCAAAGGTGACTACATTATAGATATTTAATAAGTGTTATCATATGAGTCAAGTTTTGTTGGTCTGGTAGTCATTTCTATAGTCCATATTGAAAGCTTACAATTGCCAGATGAAGGAGGTGAGACATAGATGAGCACGGCAATAATATCAGTCCTTACACTGTAGTTTTGGCTGAGGCATTTACTGGTTTGGGGACTCTTCTGATCTTTAATGTCTTCATGTGTGACACGGAAATGAAAGCCTTATCTTTGAGAGACTTGTGCTGTAGCTTTAATAAAACTCCCGGATATTGAGCTGGGTACATGGTAGGTGCTCAGTATGTGACAGTTGAGATGATCATAAATAATTATCACTTTTAACTTAGAGCATTTCACTGTGTACTGAATAGCAGTGGAGAGTATATTATGTAAGGTACAATGCTGAACTTTTAGCAGGACATTTGACAAGAAACACATGATCATCTCAAAAAGAATCAGTGTGATGATACTAATATTATGTATAATGATACTTCTTCTATACCATTAATCACCATTAACTCTTCTTCTACATCCTTTAAGCATTATCCACTGCTCTAGGTTTATTGTTACCATCTGTGTTCTGATCAACTTGGGATTGCAATGTAGAACTGAGAACTCATTCATTCTGAATTATTTGCATTGATGAATGGAATGCTTTTGTCCTCATCTACCCTGTTCACATATATGTACTTAATTGTACGGTTTAGTAAAAAATCTGAAACACATTTTCTTACACATCAAATAGATAAGACTTAACATTTTCTGGTGTTTCAAAGACATAAATACATGCCAAGTGTGTTTATTAGTCTGCATGTTCCCTGCCTGAAGCCATACAGCATCAGTTATTAAAGGTGTTCAAACAGATGAATATTCTCATATTCAGATATGTATCATACAAAGTAGCTGGCTCTAGGCACACTCTGACCATCTGGGCCAGGCAAATTCTTCTCAGGAAACATTTACATTGAGTGTGAACTTAATATAAGAGTGGATATACAAACAGAAATGCCATCCAGGTAAGATTTGCAACCCCTGAGTGTACAGATTTTATTGTCAGTGCTGGGAATTGACTTAAAGCCTCACACATTTATTCAAGTGCTCTACTAATGAGGTATGTCCCAAGTAGCTTTAGCTTCAGATAATTTGTTCTCCAAAGAATAGAATATTTTTACTTTTGTGTCATCAGAATACCTTTTCCTGTTCTCTTTCTACAGGCCACACCAAGACTAGAGCAACTGAGACTCTTGAACGAACTGATAAGATGTAGGTAGATAATTTTTCAGGGTTAGTGAAAATCCTCAAGTGCTTCACACCTTCTCCAATGGTCCAACACAAGTCCAAAACAAGGAGGCCCTTCAGAGAGGTTCTTTACAGAACAAAAGTTGTGGGATACAAGGGTAACACATGAATAGGGTGAGATACAGAAAATAATATAAAATAGAACTTTTGCTTGAATTTGAGGAATTGTTGGCACTTGGCAGAGGCTGAGATAGGGAGGGGTTCTATCTACCTGTCTGTCTGCCTGTCTATCTATCTATCCATCTATCTATAGTCTATCAATCTAACATCTATCTACCTAGCTATCAATCATCTCTCTATGACCTATCTCTCTATGTCATCAACATAATTCTTGAGGTTTTTTTTATATATACAATGATTATGTCCATTTTTTATTTTTCTCTTCCAACTTCCTCTTTAATATCTTTTTATTTTTTGATAACTTCTAAGTCCAATTAGTGTTTTTAGTTCAATCATATGTGTCTGTAGCTGTGGGGCGATCCACTGGAGCATAGGAAATCTACCAGTGGCCACACAGGAAGAAACAAAACAAAACAATAGCAAAATGAAGTCATGTCTCTTCCCCAGCAAATAACAACTGTCTAGTAACTCTTCAGTAAGGGATAGCATCTGAAGAGTATTTCCCACAGAGGGAAATTTTGGCGGGATTGGTCTTTTTTGGTATCCACAGTAGGCATGATTTCATGTATGAAATAGCTGTATCAATTTTAGAAGTTTTCATTTCACATCATTTCACCTCATTTTTCTAGCTTTTGAAGTATTTTTGCCTCCCCTATACCAATGGTCCCTGTATTGAGGACAATGTCCCATTCAGGGCTGAACACTCAGTTTGTTATTCTCAGTACTTTGATGAGTTTGTGCATTTCAGCATCAATTCTTGGGAACTCCAAAAAAGAAGCATCAGTGACCAAAGTTGACAGCATCACAGGACTGAGAATCTAAGAGTCTAAATGAATATCTAAAAGGCAGTTTGACAACATAACAATGTAACATATGCTGTTCTTTCTTCCTCAAAATCTATCTAAAATGAGCCCCTTTATCTTTTTATGCATACTCACTACTCTCTTCAAGCTCTGAGGCTTGCTGCTAAATGGGTTTATGTTTCCTCTCCTGGCCCTTTTCACTTCATTTTACTGAAGCAGCCAGGTGAGTAAACGTTATCTGTCTGAATGCAAACTGGACCCTGCCGTTGAACCTTCAGTGGCAGTCTAGTGTGTAGACAGGACACACTGGGTCTTAGTCCTGCCTCCTCTTTAAGGTCCCCCAGTGCACTTAGAACTCTTTGTAGAAAGTTTCATCCCTCCCACAAAGCCATGTCTGAATCATTCGTCACCCAGCAGTCTACCCCTTTTCTGGTGATGCTTTCCTTCCAGCCTTATCCCCATCTTTGCTGTGTTGTCTGTCTGCTTCACTATGTTGCAAAGCAGAGTATAAATTATGAAATTTTGGAGCAGAGAAGAGGCTGATTATGTCCAAGATTATTCTCTGTAACCTAGGAAGAAACCAATCACACTACAAATCATGAATGAGCATCTCTCCACCTAAGCATACCTATTTCAGGGGCCACCATCCATGCTTGCACTCCTCTGTGACAACCTTCTCCACATGTGCCATGGATAAATGATATTGTTTTAAGCAAAAATTTTAGTCACTATTAATTCATTGGCCTTTATTTGAGGCAAATCAGATAAGCAAGCACTTTTTGCTATCTGTCGAAGTTTCAGAAGCATGGCAGAGTTCTGTGTGTCAGGACAGTCCTGTTCTGCATGCTGTCACCATTGCATGTTTAATAGGAACATATACCCCAGATCTTAATCCTTTTGTCACTAATCATGCAATTGTATCCCCTTAGGGCCTGACTCCAGGAAAAAAAAAGAAACCAATAGATATATAAAATTTCAGCTTTACAGATTTCTTCTAAATACAGTTTAAAATGAATCCAAGATCAAATGTAAAAATATATTTTATTTGAATTCTGTTTTTATTTTCAGAACATCTCTAATAAATATTGGACACGATTATATAATGGATCAGGTAGTCAAAGTCTCCTCCCTGCACAAAGCCAAGACCTGAGACTGAACTTAAAGTTCCAGGAAGCCAGGTATCAAGAAATTGTAGAAGAAAAGCATCTGACCCTGACCTCAGGCACATAGAGGTTACAATAAGGGACAACAGACCCTGTTTTCCCTAAAGAGCAGCTGATGTATGGAGACCAGCTGGCTGCCCCTTTCTTCCCTTAGCAAGCCCTCCTGCCCCTTCCCTGCCTTAGCTACTAAACCATCAGCCTAAAGTCTGACATTCTCCTGACTCTGGTCTTTGAGGGATTGATTCTAGCTGTATGATCTCTTCTGATCTTCCTTCATAAACACTTTCTATCCTTACATGTGGTACAGAGAAGCACATCTGATTGAAGGTGTTACCTCTGATGATACTTGACAATGGCTTCATGTAGTTGCTTGGCATGCTGAATGCTGGTCAGCCAGATTGGCTTCTAAGATCATCACAACCTGTATATTCACACAAAGTACTGAATTTGTACTCTAAAGTATGGGTCCCTTGAAACACCTGGAACTGTTGGCATAATTTTATATAGTTGTTTCTTAATTATATTCCCTCTGAACAAAATGTATTCAGCACTGTGTAATGTTTCTCTGCAGCCTGGACAGAGCATGGCTGCCTGTAGCCTTGCTGGCTGCACAAGCTTTTCAGGGGGCTCTCCTGTTTCTGACTTCCATTCTTAAATATAGCCACGTACTGCAGTAGCATCCAACTTCACATAGGTTCTGGGGATCCTTAGTTAGGTTCTCCCACACAAATGGCAGGCACTTTATCCAATGACTTGTCTCCCTAGCCCTATTGTCAAAACTTTCTAAGGGTCCTTATAAGCAATTTGAGAAAGGCCCTTATAGGCTCCTATATTTGAAAACTTGGCCCCATTTGATGGAAGATTTGAGGAAATATAGGTCGGGCTTTGTTGGCAAAGGTGTGCCACTGAGTGCTTTCAAAAGATTCTCCCCAAGGCCAGTGTATTCTCTCCCTACTAAATGAGGATCTAGATGTGAGTTCTCAGCTAGTACTACTTCAACTCCACCACTGAGGACTCTAACCCTCTAGAACCATAAACCCACTTAAATGGCTTCTTTTTAAAGTTGCCTTGATCATGGTCTTTTATCACAGCAATAGAAGAATGGCTAATACAATCCTCTTCTGCTCTCTCTAAAATTAAATGCCTTTTTATTTACTTCTTTAAACACTGTTCTTGGATTTAATATTTTTAGTCTGCAATGCCAGTTCTTACAATAAAAGAGTTCAGTTGAAGCTGTATTACTAGAAAATACAACTTAATGAGCCTCATGTACATGATGACATAAAAGTTTAGGAAATTATAAAAGATGCAAAGAAAGGAGTTAATATGACAATATCCATGCCAGTGTCCTCCTCTTTAAGGCTGAGATACATGTGGTTACCCTGGGATCACAGAAGGGTGACAGGGATCAGGGCCTTGCCCCAGAGGGTGGGTAGAACATGACTGTACAGCATTCCAGGGTACTGTTATCTATGCAGGGTAGCTCTATTTATCCAGATGTTGCTCATGAGATGCCCAGTGCTTCAATACTTGACTAGATTTAAACCATTACCATCTCCTCTGTACACATTTTCATCCTTGTCTACTCTGATATAAGCTAGTATATACTATCAGTTCTTCTATAGATACATGGCTTACCTATACAGGCTTACATGTGGAATTATTTTGTTTGTATCAACTAAAAACTTCCCTGAGTATAATAGAGGTATCTTTAAAAATATAAAAACTAGTAAAGTGTACTTTGCCAGTGGGAAATGATTATGGGTATATCAAACAAAGCCAGTAAACTGGCTGGTGTATTAGTTACTTGTCCCATTGCTGGTTCAAAATGTCTGGCTAAAGCAACTTCAAGAGGGAGGGGTTTATTCTGATTTACAGTTGGAGGATATGGCCCCTCATGATAACAGGGATAGAATGTCAATGGATAACCCTGTATCTGCTGCCAGACGTCAGAGAGCAATGAACTGTGGTGTTCTGGTGCTCAGCTTCCTTTTTCTCTTTCTATTCAACCCTGGACCATAGCCTATTGAATAATGTTACAGATAGAGTAGATCTTCCTACCCCCATTAACCCAATCTACAAATTCCCTCGCAGAGATTTTTTTCTAGCACGATTCTAAATCCTATCAAGTTGTCCATCAATTTTAGCCCTCACACCTGGTTTTCTAATTTTTTTTCTAGAACACAGCTGTCTACACTCCTTCTGCTGATGCTCATGGCTGCTTCTATGCTATGATGACAGATCGGCATACAGAGAAAGCTTGTGAGTCTAATTATCTGGATAGCTGTTCAAGCCCATCATTTATCTATGATACTTACAGAATTTTTTGTGATTTTTGCTACACATATAACTGATAGGTCTACAAATATTTGTTTACGAAGCAATTTTTCTTACCCAGGCCCCTTCAGTATTAAAATTCTTTTATAATAGAAGGCAGGTGCATAGTTTCTTTAGCATCATAAAGTCATTTTCATTGTTGGTACATGCTCATTGCTACAGCTAATGACTGAAACTGGGTTTTCTATTTAAAAAGTTGTGCACAGCTCAGCTCACACCTTTGTTTTAGGCTTTCACTGTCTTCTGTGAAGACATCTGGGAATTTAAATTTAAACAAAGCCATTTTAAAGACAACCCAAAAGAAATCTTAATTGCAGTCTATTCTTCTGCAGAAATGGATACTTCATTTAGTTAAGTAACAATGATAAAAAAATCATATTTTCTTAACACTACACAATAAGTCGTATTGTTTCACAAATGTTCACTAAAGTTTAGTTTTTGACTAAAAAACATGTATTCAAAATAAAAGCATAGAACAAGTTACTTTAATTCCAGAATAGTGAGATGGAGCCATGGAGAATTTCTCAGTCTGATTTGAGTTTCAAATGGGACCATAATAAATCAGAAGGAAGCTCATGGATTTTCTCATTTACAGCCTCCACTGCAGGTGATCAGTGTGATAGGGTGGCGTGTTGTTCAGTGCCCACATGCTTGAGCTTTCTAATCTTCCAACAGGCAAACTCTCAACATAAAAAATCACCCTGCCTTGCCTAATATAGAGAGATAAATAAGCCAGTGCCTCCTGCATGGGAAGACAGGAACTTTGGGGTTGTTTGTTTGCAAATCAGAGTCCTACTGTGTCAGGCAATTGGGAGTTCATAAAGCATTCAGAGGCCAAGACAGCTCTCTTCAGAAAGCAATGCTTTAATTGCACAGTGATGCCTCCAGATGAAGTATTTGTAAGGATCTAAATATTAAACAACAAATCACCTTTTCAACAATATGACATCCCTTGACATTTGTTTCTTTATTTACTTGTACTTATCCTGTTTTGAAGCTGGCTGAACCTATACATCATGTTAGCAGAAACTCAGAATCAAACATATTACTGGTTAAGACATTGCATTTTGTTCTCTTAAATAAGTAGGCTAAGGGACAATGGAGGATGAATATATTAAAGGATATGAGAGAAGAAGAGGTCAAAACTTACTCCAAGGTACTTGAAGCAGAATCTAAAAACACACCCTGAGAATTAGAAAGTTAAATGAACAACATACTTAGCACATTTTTATTTCCTCTATCAAAGCTTTTCTAAGACAGGCTAAATTTATTGCCTTAAGCAAAAGCAGATATGCGCCATTGGGGGAAAAAAAAAGAACTACTTTTTAAATAAGGGAAGGTAACAGTCTACATGTGACTCAGTAATTTTGACAGTTTTCAAATAAAAATGTAGAAATAGACGTATTTTCAATAAAGCATCACTAACTTTTATCCTATGACTTTTTATTTGTGTTTGTGTTTTGAAAAAACTTGCAAGGAATTTTTTTTTTTTTTATTAATTCCCTTTGGTAGGTCTCCAGTACTTTTGCACACCACAGAGATTTCCTGGGCACATTGATCAACACTCATAGACACACAGAATGTGTGAGAGAGTCTTAATGAACCCAATTTCCATGCTCACTTTCTTTTAATTTTAGTAGTATACCAACTATTCTGCACAATATACAATACTGTTGATCTGAGCATGCTCAATAGCTCCTGATCTGGGAGGGATGAGTCTAAAATGAGGCATGCTATTGTCTTTAAGACATTCCCAATTAAAAATTTCATTCAGATAGCCTGCATTTCCTAGACATCTTTTGTCTCTCTTCTAACCTTCACATTTCCTGGATGAGCTGCCTGCACACTACATAACTGCTAACCTTTAAAACCTGAAGCCCAAACAATCTTAAGTGTATCTTGCTCAGTCATAAACAAGATTGTGGACTCAAGTTGACATGTTCATTTTTAACATCTTAGTTGTTAGCACTATGACGAGGATGAGGAAAAGAAAAAAAATATCCACATACACGGGGTAGTTACACTGCTACTCGATCTTTGCATAATAAAGCGTTATTCTATTTACTGTTTGGGAAAGACACTGAAAGTTTTAGTAGAAATATAGAAAAGATGCAATAGCTCTGTCTTTATTAAACTCACAAGAAAGAGGACAATCAGGCTTATATCATTATCTAAATTGAGCTTAATAAATAACTTAACATCTAATGATGAGAGACTCAATACTTGGACTTATATGAATAGATCATGTAAATAACCACTCTAAATTCACAAATCCAGGGTATAATTCCAGGTAAGTCTTGACATAAACAAGGGTTAACGTTTTTTGCTTGCCTAAGTCTCTGAAGGTCCTCAAATAACTCATTAGCCAGTCCAATTCTGTAGCACATTCAGAAACTGTAATCCTTGGCACCACAGAGAGCTCAGAATTCAAAGTTTGTCACTTCCTGGGGTGGGAAGGAGGGATGACTCATTTTTCATTTTCAGATGGTGAGATCATGCAGCAGCTTCCCGAGAGGCCATGAGCACCTGGAAGACTGTGACTTGCATTTCTCTTTTCCCAAGACCCTGGTTGTGCTCAGCATTGTGAGCATTCTCTAGCTAAAACACATTATTTGGCCTTTCCACCATGAAACATGTTTGCATTCTCCACACTTATTGTATTCTTCAGGGAAGAAGTCTAGTCTTTATCTCATAATGCAGTGGAATGGGAGAGGGAGGCAGCAGCTATAGACTGAAGGTCACTTTGGGAGTAGAGGCTGTACAAGCGTTGTACCCATAAAGAGAAAATGGGAAGCTTTCAATGATAAACATCTCCCTACTTTGTGTTCCCTATTGTGTAAATTTGTGCATGAGTGTATAAGTACATATGCTTCTGTGCATGCATGTTTGCATGTATATGTGTGTGAGAGAGGAAGAGAGAGTAAAAGAAAGAGAGAGAGTGAATGAAGGGAAGGGCTATGTTGTTGTTACATAGGCACCATCCTCCTTATATCTGAGACATTGGATAAACTCCTCAAGTAGGTTAGATTAGATGTGGTAGCAAAAAAAAAAAAAAAAACCACAGGGAGCTACTCGATGCCAGCTTTCTTGTTCTACAAGTAAAATCATGCACCACTGCCACAATTATTTTATGTGCATCCTGGGGATTGAACTTACGTCCTCATTTTTTTAGGCACAGTTTAATCACTGAGCCATCTTACCTCTACTTCTAATTCTACCCTTGTCCCTCAGACATAAGCCACAGAATTTGTTGCTCAGAGAAACTCATCCCCCTGACAAATGTTGGGCACGTCCACATAGCTATATGATTTGTTACATTCATTATGGAAACATAGGGCACCTGCAAAAAAAGAGGTGAGGTTCCTTGGGACTCCGTTGTGACTCTGCTACTGACTGAGAACTGATTGTGGGTGTCCCCACCATTGTCAAATGACAAAATAAGTGGGGTCACTTTATATCAAGTGGAGACTGAATAGTAGTTTTGTTCTTGTGGGCTGTCAAAAAACATGCATCAGTGATCCCTCAAGGATTAATTCTCGTGATAAATGTAATTGTCTAAAATAACAGTGGTGAAACCAATCATTATAAACTCCAAAGTGCAGAGAATAGAGTGGGTGGGCACTGACTATTTTAAAGGGAGGAAGGCAATCAAAAGGGGTGGCAAAGGGTAGCTTGTAGCAGAAAGTGAATAGTGTTGTCTAATGGCACAGGATGATCTTGTCTCAGTAGGGGGAAGGTCACAGACAAGGGGCTCTTCACATGCAGTATGCTGATGACAAAAATTACTAAATGCACCTGAAGCTTTAAAATGCTATATTCTCCAAAATGTAGAAAATTAGCCTGGGATTGGCTGAAGTTTAAATATTAAGCTCTGGGGCTTTCTGAGAGTTTGGAAGGAAAATGGTGAATTTTTCTCCAGGTAAGGATTTGTCTCTTTAATTGTCTCTGATAATAAAGAACAATTATTCTTTTCATTAAGTTTCTCATCTATGAGCCTCACACTTTTGATCTGCTTCTGAATAACTGCTGTTGCCGTAATTCCTGAAGCTTTTTATAAAATAGTTTCTGAACCGGTATTAGAATTTTTTTTTCTAAATGTTACATTGTATTTCGAAGAACCAAAATGACCTTCATGGAAAGGGCCACAAGCCATAGTGTAATCAATACTTGCGTTATACATACAAGTACAGAGAAGTCAAGCCTGTGAGAGACGGTTTCTATGTGTCTGACTGCCTGCTCACTCGGAGCCAGTTGCCAATGACCCATATGTAGCAGGTGAAACTGAGAAAATAGAAGTATGCCCAGAATATTGAAAGCTTCTGGTAAGCATTGCTGAGATGCACAAAAAGGAGTTAGCAGTTAGCTGAATTATTTCCTAAGTTAAGAGAATGGTCAATGAAATGAATAGAAGTAGGTGCAGCAGGAGGTGAGTGCAGTCAGCAAGACTGGTGGGACAAAAGGAGACAATGGAACTGCTAAAGATCTCATCCATGAAGCAACTGGCACTGTGGTCCAAAGGGACTCTCAGCAAAGTTAAGCATCCCCACGGATGTCTGGAGTGTATTTGAGAGTAAATGGCTTGTGCCAGCACTGTTCCTGCCTGCTCTTCTCCTCTTGCTTCTGACAGCTTGCATTCCCATACCTCTCTGGTCATCACTACCTAATCTCATTTGGGCAGAGTTCCACATTCTGCACTTCTGGGATGATGCTTTTTCTTCTCCTCAATTATGAGAAGTCAGTTTTACACTTAGCCTGAAATCCAATTTATTTATTGTATTTATTTCTTCTAAAATACTTCTACATTGTAATCTTGACCTGGGGTTGTAAATCTAACTTTGAGTAGACTAACAAATGATTGACAGTTGATTCTTCCTCTCAAATCCCACAGATGGTTCAAGGTGGTGCATGAATCAGGGAAAAGACACAAACTATACTAGAAAAAGCAATCTTATTACTGCTGAATTAAACTGGGAAAAATAATGAGAAGTTTTTCTAAATTGAAGCTTAAATTAAGATGCCTAATGAGGAGTAGCAGTTTTGCTTCAGCCATTTGTTCAGTTAATTTTAATTGGTCACCTACTAAGTCCCAGACAGCAGAATAAATACTAAGTATGTTTATAATATATGAAAATAGCTAAGGAAGTAAATAAATAAAATTAAACTAAAATGTTATATAGGAAAAAATCCATACATAGTTAAAAAGTTAGATGCATGAGTTTTCTGTAGATTTTTCCCCTGTGATGCTTTTGGACATAAGCACATCAAGTAATATCTTTATTTGTTTACTTTCTTTACCCACCTGCATTTTCAACCCATATTTCTGAGAAAAAAATCTCAATGATCTGTTTCCACACATGCCACGCAAGGTGGACCCACATTGGAGATCAGATAACTGCCTTTTTCTACATTAACTCTTTTTGACAGTGTGATTAAGTTATCACCAAATTGTAAAAGTACATTCACACAATGAATTTGTATCTTTCATTTGGGCTTGGTTCCAATACCCATGCCAAAGAACAGACTGTACATGTACAAGATTCTTAATGTTCTTATACAAATACACATATGGAAAACTATGTTTAGCATATAGACAAATCTGCCATTGTTTCTTATAAATTCTTTTAGTTCATTGTTTATTCCCATCCATTCCTTCCTCCTCTTCCTCATTTCCTCATTATTATTCCTCTCTCTCTTTGTCTCTTTCTCTTCTTTCCCTCTACTCCTCTATTCCTCCTCTTTCTATCTCTCTTTCTTTTTCCTATTTTTTTCTTACACATCATAGAATCTTCCTGTCCACCTGAAGGGCATCATTTTTCCTAGACTCCCTTTTCTCTAGATATTTAAATTATCTCCAGATAACTTGCATTATTAATTTTGGCCTGGAAAATTGCAGACATCATTTTTGTATTTATTCCATGCCTTGGCATATGCTTGAAAAGCAGTTTCCAGGCTTACAGGCTTTTTCAGCTTGGGATTTTCATACAGAGTGGAGTGGCTCTTGCATGGAGTGGAAGGCAAGGTGAGATTGTCTCTACTTCTTAAAACATGTACATATTTTATTCATTGTCTTCCAATGGGCATATAGTTAAGTTCACTCATGCTTATGGATTCTGCACACTAACTCCCTCATGTATTCTTGCTTCACTTTTCTTGTAAATTCATTTACCTCGCAGCTGTTCTTTATTTTTTACCAAAGTCATGATAGTTAGGAAAAAGTTCAACCATGGTATCAGCCATTTAATCTCTTACAAGAACAGAATTGATATTTCTTTGGTGTGTGTATATGTATGTGTGTTTGTGTTATTGTATGTGTTGTGCAGTTGTGCACTTGCATGTATGTGAGTATTTACATGTCTGAAGGTGATTTGAGCATGTGAAGGACCATGGTTGGCATTGAACATATTACTCACCTAATTTCCAACTTCTCTATTGATACAGGATCTCACAGTTGAAGCCAGAGCTTACCCGTTTGACTAATGTAGCTGGCCACCTTGCTCTGTGCATCCCCTGTCTCTGTCTTCCAAGAGCAGGGATGACAGGTAGCAGTCATACTCATCTGGTATGGGTATGAGTGCTGAACACCTCAATTCCCATCTACACATGTGTGTAATGAGCCAGTTATAGACTAAGCCATCTCACCAGTCCCAAGTTTGTATTTCTTTATTTTTCAAAGGAATATTATTACAAGAAGCCTCTGTATCTCAGTGAAAGAACTACAAATTGTCCCAAGGAGGAAGCAGAATGAAATTAATTAATACGTATAATGTTGTCTAGTTTTTATTCCATTAGTTATTTTGTAGGGTATATTTTCAATTTGTTCTCTTTTCCTGCTTGGATAAGAAAGGGAGATCATTACAGATTGTACTGTAGAACTGTGTGAAAGCCAAGTTGAAACAGAAATGGAAAGTATTCTTTTTTCCTACAAGACAGATCTCTAGTACACTCTTAGAATTTTATTGTTTAAAAAAAAATCAAGTAAAGTGTCAACTAAACAAGAGTAGAGAAGATACTTGCAATGATTAGAGAGAGGCATGTCGCTTTCTCACAGGAGCCTTGTGGACACTTTCACAAGCCTATTATGATTCCTTAATCATGCATGAAATAGATTCCCAGGGAAGGACAATACAGAAAATCTTTGTAGGGATTCCTAACTGATTTGCCTTTAACTTCATTTGCAATATTAATTTTATATGTAATAAAACAAAAACAAGTAAGAAAAGGTAAAACAAAAAACTTTACTCCTAAAATAAAAATATTACATTACAATGTAATGGGATTATGTTATGTTGTGAATATTTGTCCTTCTTACTGGTTTAATAAAAATCTGATTGGCCAGAGGCAGATAGAAATTGTGGGCAGGGCTACCAGACTTAGAAAACTCTGGGAGTACCTCAAAGCAGAGCAAAGATGCCAGGGAAAGCAAAGGAAAGAAGTTGAAATTCTGCTCTAAGAAAAGGTACTGAGTTGCATGGGTGAACAGGATAAAAATCATGAGTTAGTTTAAGGGTAAAGATTTAGCAATCTATATGCCTGGGCCCTAGGTCAATCAACATAAAATTAACACAAGCATCTGTGTGATTATTTGGGCCTAAATTGCAGTGGGGTTGTGAGTGGGTTCGCATTTCAGAGTTAGGCCTATAAGTCTGGGCCATAAACCTCATACAACATTACAATGTTAGCCCATCTAGATTTCAAATCATCTTCTTTATCTCATTTTCAAAATGATTTATGTTAGAGTTGGATATAAAATTGACTTAGAGGAGGAATATTATAAATTATGAGAAAACTACACTTATAAACAAGTGATATAGCCCTACTAATTAGTTATAAATCATAACCTTTGAGTCTACTCACTGAGATTCTAAGCAAGCTTTAATACAGAATGCCCTGTTGTCACCTTCAGAAGCTGTATGATGACTTACTTTATTAGGTAAATTACTTTATTTAACTCTCTATTCTTCATTGTTATGGCCAAAGCTTGACACCTGGAGAGACAATCAGAGACAGAGATGTCTGGAATACAACAGCAAAGTTTATTGGCAGCAGTACAAGCCAGGCAGGGAGCTCACTCCAAGAACAAACAAGAAGGAGCTGTTTATCCTAGGTTAAATGGCTTTTTAAAGGCAAAGACCACAACAAAGTTGGTTGCTTGGGGACATAGTGAGCATATGCGTGCTACTGATTGGCTTGTGCTTAGGGACTCTCCCCACCAGGATATTCCTATATCTCACCTGGGGTGGCTGTTTTGTTTTGTTTTTTGTTTGTTTTTGTTTTTTTTTTTTTTTTGGATGTCTCTAGCATGAAGCACTCTGTGGTTTTGACTATAAGACATGTCCTTGACTAAGGCTCTGTTTGTTCTTTTCCCAGGACTGGTCAGGCATAAGACATAATACATGGTCTATTCTTTTTCCAGGAATGGGGAGGCCCCCTTCTAGGAAGAAAATACTGATGTATATTTTACAATTTTTTGTAAAATGGCTACTAGAATACAAAATGGATTTTCTTGAGCTAAGTTTATTCTCTTCATTCATGGCATAAAGTGAATTGTCAATAGGAAAATTTTAAATATTTGAAGTAGTAAACTGTACTCCACATGCTCCTTTCAGCTAAAAATTAATGGAAAATAATGCAGTTCAAAATAATAATCACCACAGACTTTAATTTATTATAGATTTAATATAAAATGGACATTTATGTGGCTAAGGCAAATTTGTCATTTGCTTGTTATTTTAAAACAATGCAGCACTGCAACTTTCTTTGAATCCTCTAGGAAGATCCATCACAGTGTTTGTTATGCAAGTAGCACCAAATGTATAATAACATAATGTTCTGAATAGAAAATGAGATTATGGGTTGCACTCCCAGGACCAGGTGTTGTCTGCAGAGTGAATCCCAGTGCACTCTGTAACAGGCACAGATAAAGTCTGCCTGTCACCATACCCACAGCTCCTGCTGAGGGAATTTGCATGGCTACCCACATCCACCACAAACTGAGCGAACAGATAATGACAGGGGTCCCTGAAGGACAGACTCAGACCCCGCCCAGAGAGGTGACAGGAGGCACACAAGCCCAAGTGCCACAAGTGACCAGAAGCCACCTAATCGTGAACCACTGAAGCCATGGGCAAACGTCAGTGCAAAAACTTACATAATAATACAAAGAACAACAAGGTAACTCCAGAAGAAAGTGGCAATCTTACAAATACAAGTCCTGAACTGAGCAATGAAGAGGAAACAGAAGGAAGCAACACCAAAAATTCCGTTTTGATGATCATCGAAGCTCTCAAAGGAGATATGAAAAATAGCCTTAAAGAAATAGAAGAAAATACAAACAAAAAATTGGAAGAGATGAACAAATCTGTGAAAGAAACATGCCAGGAACTAAAAACTGAAATAGAATCAATAAAAAAGGCACAAAATGAGGCAAAGATAGAAATAGAAAATCTGAAGAAAAAAGCTGGAACCACAGATACAAGCATAACAAACAGAGTTCAAGAGATGGAAGATAGAATCTCTGAAGTGGAAGACTCAGTAGCTCAAATAGATATGTCAGTCAAAGAAAATACTAAAATTAACAATGCCGTAACTCAAAATGTTCAGGAAATATGGGACACTATGAAAAGACCTAATTTGAGAATAATAGGAATAGAAGAAGGAGAAGAATACCAGCTGAAATGCACAGATAATGTTTTCAATAAAATCATAGAAGAAAACTTCCCTAACCTGAAGAAGGAAATGCCTATAAAGATACAAGAAGCTTACAGAACACCAAATAGATATGACCCCCCCCAAAAAAGTCAGCGCGCCACATTATAATCAAGACACAAAACAAACAGAACAAAGAAAAAATTTTAAGAGCTGCAAAAGAAAAGGGCCAACTAATCATATAAAGGCAGACCCATCAGAATAACGCCTGACTATTCAATGGAAACAATGAAAGCTAGAAGGGCTTGGTCAAAAGTTATACAGATGCTAAAACAGCATGGCTGCCAAACTAGAATACTATACCCTGCAAAATTATCAATCACCATAGATGGAGTAAACAAGGTATTTCAGGATAAAGTCAGACTGAAAGAATATCTACCAATCCAGCAATACAGAGAGTATTAGAGGGAAAACTCCAACCTAAGGACCCCAGATAAACACACAAAATCACAAACAATCAATAATTCCACAGAAGAATACCCTAGAGAAAGGAAATACAAACAAGTTACCACCTAAAATGGCAGGAAATATGAATCAACGGTCACTAATTTCCCTTAATATCAATGGTCTCAACTTTCCTATAAAATGTCACACACTAACAAGACGGATACAACAGAAGCCAGCCTTCTCTTGCCTACAAGAAACACACCTCAACCACAAAGACAGACACAGACTTAGAATAAAGGGCTGGGAAAAGATTTTCCAGTCAAATGGTGCTAAGAAAGAAGCGGGGGTTGCAATCCTAATATCTAACAAAGTAGACTTCAAGCTAAAAGCAATTAAAAGAGACCAAGATGGTCACTACTTATTCATTACAGGAAAAATTGGTCAAGAGGAGATTTCAATCTTGAATATTTATGCCCCTAATATAAGGGCATCTACTTAGGTAAAAGAAACACTGCTAAAGCTCGAATCCCACATCAATTCTTACACCCTAATAGTGGGAGACTTCAATACCCCACTTTCAACCCTGGATAGATCAACCACACAGAGTCTCAACAGAGAAATAAGGAGTCTAAAAGAGGTTATGATGCAAATGGATTTCATAAATATCTACAGAACCTACCACCCAAACGCAAAAGAATATACATATTTCTCAGCTCCTCATGGAACTTTCTTCAAAATTGACCACATAATTGGTCATAAAGCAAATATCAGCAGATACAAAAAAATGGAAATAATCCCTTGTAACATATCAGACCACCAGGGCCTAAAGTTAGAGTTCAACAACATCAAAACCCAAAGAAAACCTACCAACTCATGTAAAGTAAACATCACTCAGCCGAACCATCTCTGGGTTAAGGAAGAAATTAAGAAAGAAATCAAAGTCTTCCTAGAATTTAATGAAAATGAATCCACAACTTATCCAAACTTGTGGGACACAATGAATTCAGTCTTAAGAGGAAAATTCACAACGCTGGATGACTATATGAAAAACCTAGAGAAATCCCACACTAGAGACCTAACAGCTCAGCTGAAACCCTTAGAACAAATAGAAGGGAACACACCTAGAAGGAGTAGATGACAGGAAATAATCAAAGTTAGAGCTGAAATCAATACAATCGAAACAAAAAGAGCAATACAAAGAATCAACGAATCTAAGAGTTGGTTCTTGAGAATATTAACAAGATAGATAAGCCACTAGCCAAACTAATCAAAAAATAGAGAGAGTGTGTTCAAATCAACAAAATCAGAAATGAAAAGGGGGACATAACAACAGACCCCCAGGAAATACAGAGAATCATCAGATCATATTTTGAAAATCTGTATTCCACAAAAATGGAAAACCTAGAAGAAATGGACAGCTTTTTGGACAGGTACCATATACCAAAATTAAATGAAGTTCAGATTAATTACCTAAACAGACCTATAACCCTTAAGGAAATTGAAGCTGTAATTAAAAACCTCCCCAAAATAAAAGCACTGGCCCAGATGATTTTAGAGCCGAATTCTACCAGACATTCAAAGAAGAATTACTACCATTACTCCTCAAACTATTTCACACAGTAGAAACTGAAGGAATATTGCCAAATTCCTTTTATGAGGCCACAATCATCCTAATACCCAAGCCACTGAAAGATACAACAAAGAAGGAGAATTACAGACCAATTTCCCTCATGAATATTGATGCGAAAATTCTCAAAAACTTTTGGCAAACCATATACAACAATGTATAAAAGATATCATCCACCACGACCAAGTAGGCTTCATCCTAGAAATGCAGGGCTGGTTTAACATATGAAAACTGTAAATGCTATCCATCATATAAACAAACTAAAGGAACAAAACCACATGATCATATCCTTAGATGCGGAAAAAGCCTTTGACAGAATCTAACACTCCTTTATGATTAAAGCCCTGGAGAGATCAGGAATACAGGGAGAATACCTAAATATAATAAAGGCGATTTACAACAAGCCAACAGCCAGTGTCAAACTTAATGGAGAAAAACTCAAAGAAATCCCACTAAAGTCAGGAACTAGACAAGGATGTCCTCTCTCCTCTTATCTATTCAATATAGTTCTCGAGTTTTAGCTAAAGCAATATGGGAACGAAAAGAGATTAAGGGGATACAAATTGGAAAAGAAGAAGTGAGGCTATCTTTATTTGCAGATGATATCATTGTATATATAAGTGACCCACAAAATTCTTCCAAGGAACTGCTACAGCTGATAAACACCTTCAGCAATGTAGCAGGATACAAGATTAACTCAAAGAAATCTGTAGCCCTTCTATACACTAAAGATAGAAGAGCTGAAAAAGAAATAAGGGAAACATTACCCTTTATAATAGCTGCAAATAGTATTAAATACCTTGAAGTAACTATAACCAAAGAAGTAACAGACTTATATGACAAAAATTTTAAATCACTGAAGAAAGAAATTGAAGAGGATATCAGAAAATGGAAAGCTCTCCGATGTCCTGGATTGGTAGGATCAACATAGTAAAAATGGCAATTCTACCAAAGGCAATCTACAGATTCCATGCATTGCCCATCAAAATCCCAACACAATATTTTTTGGACCTTGAAAGAACAATACTCAATTTCATTTGGGATAACAGGAAAGCCAGGATTGCCAAAACAATTTTACTCAACAAAAGAACCTCAGGAAATATCACCATCCCTGACTTCAAGCTATACTATAGAGCTACAGTAATAAAAACAGCCTGGTACTGGCATAAAAACAGACTTGTGGACCAATGGAATAGAACTGAGGATCCAGACATTAACGCAAAAACCTATGAACACCTGATCTTTTACAAAGCGGCCCTAAACATTCAATGGAAAAAAGATAGTATATTTAACAAATGGTGTTGGCATAGCTGGATGGAAGTGTGTAGAAAAATGCAAATAGATCCGAGCCTGTCACCCTTCACAAAACTCAAATCCAAGTGGATCAAAGACCTCAGCTTAAACCCAGCCACTTTGAACTTGATGGAAAAGAAAGTTGGAAATACACTTCTACGAATTGGCACAGGTTACCCCTTCCTAAATATAACACCAGTGGCACAGACACTAAGACCAACAATAAATAAGTGGGATCTCCTGAAGCTAGGAAGCTTCTGCAAAGCCAAGGACACTGTCAAGAGGACAAAATGACAGCCTACAGAATGGGAAAAGATTTTCACCAACCCTATAAGTGATAGAGGACTGATCTCTAAGATATATAAAGAGCTCAAGAATCTAGAGCCCAAAACCTTGAATAACCCAATCAGAAAATGGGGTACAAATCTAAAAAGGGAATTCTCAGCAGAGGAACTACAAATGGCTGAAAGATACCTGAAAAAGTGCTCTTCATCTTTAGCCATCAGAGAAATGCAAATCAAAACAACTTTGGGATACCACCTAACACCTGATAGATTGGCTAAGATAAAAGGCACAGATGACAGCCTATGTTGGAGAGGATGTGGATTAAGGGGAACGTTCCTCCATTGTTGGTGGGAGTGTAAGCTTGTTCAGCCACTTTGGAATGCAATATGGCGGTTTCTCAGAAAATTGAGAATCAATCTCCCCAAGGACCCAGCAATACCATTTCTGGGTGTATATCCTAAAGAGGCACATTCACACTCCAAAGGTATTAGCTCAACTATGTTCATAGCAGCATTATTTGTAATAGCAAGAACCTGGAAACAACCTAGATGTCCCTCACCTGAAGAATGGATTAACAAACTGTGGTACATCTACACAATGGAATACTACTCAGAGGTAAGAAAAAATGATATCCTAAAATTCACAGGCAAATGGATGGATTTGGAGAATATCCTCCTTAGTGAGGTATCACAAACTCAGAAATATAAGCAGGGGACGTACTCACTCATTAGTGGTCTCTAAACAAACAAACAAGAAAAAAAGCCAAGCATGCCCAAGCTGCAAACCACAACCACTGAACAGCTTGGGATCAGAAACACCCTGGACTGACCCTTCGGACCGCACTCCAACTATAGGAACACCTGACGCACTCTAGAGGGGAGGATGGACAAAACTGGATTTGCCAGGAGTGGAGACTGATCCAAGCATTATTAGGTCAGTGGGACCATAGGACTGTCTGCTCCCTGCCCAGGGAGGTGATGGGAAGTTGTGAAGTAGGAAAAAATGACCTGATGTGGCAGGTGGGGGAAGGGACCTTGAATAAGGATATTCAAGGATGGAAAAAAAAAATTCAGAGGGAAAGCTGAATACAAAGTAAATATATGTGTAGCAATCTTATTTGTATTATCACCCTTGATAAGTCATGCTTATGATTTTTATCTTCTTTATAGTTATTGTTAACTTATCAGCATTTTTAATTCATTTTACTGTTTTTCTTGATAAATACAAAATAAATAAAGAAGAAAAAAAAGGTAAAAAAAAAAAAATGAGATTATTTCAATGGTGTTTCTCCTTATGCCCTGTCACCAGAGCCCTGAGTGACTGTAGCTTTCTATGGCTGCTTGTGTTTGTTATAAATTCATTTCTATGCCAAGAAAATTGTGAACAACTTTTGGAAACGGAATGTTACAAACTAGATGATAAATAGTCTTACATCCTTTTATGGCAGGTGAGTTTTAGTAAAAGCAAATAAATATTTCAATCCTATGAAAATTCAATATTTCTGAAACTAAAACATCAAACTAGATGTGTAAGTTATATTATAGACTGAAATATGCTTGTGTGGATGAACATTGCATAAGTGATGTTTTATAATTGCAAGGAAAATATCAAAAAATATTAATGAAATTTGAAGAGCAGAGAACTTTTCTTCTGAGAAATAAACACACACATAAAATAAAATTTCAGTTAACTTTAAAGAATTATGTATGAAAATAAAACAAAAGTCTAAACAAACAATAAAAATTAAAGTCATACAATAGAAAAAAGTGTGGGTCTACCATATTTATTAATTATATGCAAAATTTCCAGCCACAGTGTCTAAAATCTTGATGTCAAAGTCCTGATTGATTATGTAATATTTTGTTTCTAAGAATTCTGTGTAAAGAAGTATGCATTCTTCTGTTTTATCTTATATAAAAGCCTTTTCCTGCTTTCAGACACTCACAAACATATGCAAAGGTTATTCTTGTCTTTCCCACTGTCCAGGTTTAATGAGCCATAAAAGCAACTTTTCTGTTCCATTGGTCACATGCACTCACCATAGCTGCACATACATTTCCAAATGCAAAATGTGCCTACTGTGTGCACATTTAATCTTATGCTCCATTTTTACTGGCGAATGTATCTTTAATGGAATCTTATTAAACATCAAGAGAGAGTGTTGTTTGATTATAACTTATTGTAATTTCATTTCAAAGGCACAGGAATTAAAGAAATAATGTTTCAAAGCAAGAATGTAAGCACAGAGCCTCTTCCTATCCATGTAGCGATCCAAGAAAAATGAAATAAGAGTTGGATTTACATGAATATTTGATACTTCAAGTTGTGTGACATCTTATCTAGAGTTAATTTTATCCAAATATTAAAAATCACTAGAAAAAATGTTCAGGTATGCACCATTGCCTTTAATTTACATTTCAATTGTTACACATTGTAAAAACAAAGTCCACAGAATAATTCCCTTAGTATTTACTACTAGTAACAACTCCCATTCTTCTTAATAACATAGCAGTGATAATTTCAAATGTTGCTCTGGATACTTTCAAAACAAATATAAAATTACTTCAACCATCAAAACTTTCTCTGAATAAGTTTTTATTTATTTTCAAGTACAAACGATTAGTTGGTCATGTCCATCCAGATGCTGACATCTCATTCAGCAATTGGAAGTTCAGATCTGCTGCTGAAGTTTATTTACCACTTTTCTTTGTGTCTTTATTTAACTTTACAATGTCAGTTTTTCTGGTACATGGTAGTTTTTAATAATAACCATAGTATTATTTATTCATTCAGCACTGCTTGCCTTGCTATGAGTCCTGAGCAAGGCATGGGAAATAAAATTAGGAATATGATGTTTCCATCTTAAACAAGTCCATGGTCACTTTGTAAAGCATGAGTAATATTGGTTAAAATTTTAAAAAAAAAAGCATTCAGAGAGACTATAATCTGTGATCACATGAATTGAAGGCATTATTGATGCTCAGTACAAATTGTATAATTTGTAATCTTCATTACAAATCTATGCACTTTTTTATTATCACCTACTTTCCAGAAGAGAAAAAAAATAATAGCTAGCTATTATTGAATGAATGCCAAGTGCCAGGATTTTATGCAGAACTTTATGTGTATTACTGTGCTTTATCTAATTCACAATCCTCTGAGATAGTATTCTTATTATCTTCCCATTAAATGTGAGGCAATTAGTTTAAACTACTCCCAGTTCTACAGCTAGAGACAGGGACATATGTGATTGCAAAGTCCATGCACTGCCTGCTATGCTATGATGAGTCTAACTCTTAGATTAATGTAGGCTTTCTCTGATTTATACTACTCAGAACAATGAATGTTCCTACAAGACCTCTTGTAAGTGCTTTTTCCTTACTAGTGCAATCAATTGCTCAGACCTAAAGTAACACTGCTATGGATGATGTCTCATTCTACCTAAATAATGTCTTACTTGAGGTCAGACTGTAAAGCATGAAAGGCTGTGTCTGTTCATTTATTTCCAGGAAATAGAAAAGGTAAAATTTCATGTTTCAATGGAATATAATCTTAAAACAACCAAGATCAACTTTTCTCAGGACACTGTCAATTACAATAAACTCATGTCCTTACATTTCCTTTGAAAAGCCAAAGTGAGGACAAATGTTTATAAGTTCAGAGATTCTGAAGCTTTTACTTAAGAAAAAGAATTGCACTCCCTAGTCTGTCTACCATCTATCTATCTATCTATCTATCTATCTATCTATCTATCTATCTGTTGATCTATTTATCTATTTAAATCTATCTAAAAGATTGATGTATAGATTATTTTGGCCTGTGCTTTTCTAAGCCCCCTGTAAACATGGAAGAAAGGTAAATTTTCTGGATGAATGTAAATTAAAATTATTATGAAAAATTATAACTCACCCATAATTTGTTTCATTGCTCTACTTAAAGAAAAACTGCTCATTTTATATATATTTCTGATAATAAAATTATTAAAGAAAAATTCAGAGTGTATTGAAATTTTTACATAGAAACAATGTTCAAATGCAATTATGAATGGGTTAGGCTCTATACTAAAGGAGGGAAGAAGGCCTCATTCTTTTTGTTCTCAGATAAGACACATCTGCTCTCTAATGTCCTATTTATGACATGCTGACTTCCTTACAGATCATGCTCTAAATCCATTAGTCAATCAATAAATCATCAGAACTCTATATAAGTCCTTCATCAAGCCTCAGGTCTCTTTATCTTTCTGCCCCTCCTCTGCCTTAAAAACAAAGCAGAGACAGGAGAAATGCTAGAATTCCTGCCTGCTGACCCTATGGCCCTCAAGATTAAGTCAAGGGTATTTATCAAGGACTCATCCATACAGTGCATAGAAGACACTGAGTTCATATGTAAAATGAGTCTGTCAATGAAGGTATGAAAAAACATCTGTGCACATGAGCCCAGGTAAAGAACAATGATAAGAAATAGATTTTAATTCAAGATTTGTAAAAAGACAAAGTGACACTCTCCAGCCAGGGAAGCATGTAGGCTGACTTTCACTTCTCTCTCTTTTCCTCATAATCCATCCCTTAGTCTTACTCCCAGATCTGTAGATGACCAACTGCTTCTACCTCCTCCCCTTCTCCACCTTCAAATGGTAACTCAGACATACTTCTCCAACCTCCCCTGCCACCATTAAACACCATTGATGCTTCTAACACCAGCAGGCATGTCAAGGGAGCATACCGGCCAAGCCTACTGGTAGCAAGTAGGACAGAAAAACAGACAGGCAAGCATCATTCACAGCTTTACTCTTCCTCCTCTCCTCCAAATCGAATCCCCTTCCCATCCATAGCTCTGTGAAGAATGCATGTTGTGGCTCTATTCTCTCTTTACCCTATTCCCAAGATACTAGACAGGCATTGGTATACATCCTGCTTCTCTCTCTCCCTTGAACCACCCCATGAAACTCTCCTAGCCCATCCAATTCTAAAGTGTTAGCAATCAAAACACAGAAGTACATTTTACCCAGAGCTCCCAGTAGCCACTTCTATCAGGATCCAAGAAGAATTTTGTACTAGGTAACCACACTCACCTAAGAAATAGAGAGCAACAGAAATCAAGGAACTGAGCACCCACCAAACAAAGAGAAAACCACATATTAGCACCTTAAATTAGAATCTGTCCAAAGCCCAGGGGCTTATTTTCTAGCCTAAAACACCATTAATATCAGCCACAACAATAGGTCTCTACTAGAGCCTAGCAATGCCACCACAGTGGGCCTAAGTATTCAGGAACATAACTACAGCACAAGAGGAAGACATTTATAAATATAATAGATGTCCTTATAAAGAAAATGAATGAATCCCTTAATAAAACCCAGAAAAGCACAAACAAACAAGGAAAGAAAGAAAGAAAATAGCTCAAGACCTGAAAATGGAAATAGAATCAATTCAGAAAACCCAAACTTGGGGAATTTGGAAATAAAAATATTTAAGAACTTGAATAGGAACCTCAGTGCCAAGGCTCAGCAACTGAACACAGGAGATGGAAGAGACAGCAAAGACACCCCTACTTATTATCACCTTCTTTGGAACATGAAAGTGCTCTGCATGACATTAAGGAGGAAAAACAAACAGCAACCCAGTCACAAAACCATCTATGATGGCTTCCTGTTTGCAATGGTGGCATAAACTTGTGGGAATTTACTAAGAAGAAAAAGAAGGAGTGGATCTGGATGACAGGGAAATGTAAGGAGATCAGGAGTAGAGGGAGGGAAAACAACAATTAGGATGTATTAAGTGAGAAAAAAAATCCTGTTCTTAATAAAAGAAAAAATAATGTCTTAAAAAAGAGACACGATGACAGACACTATAAAATAATCATAATTAACGTATCAGTGAGATATAACTGTTGTTAATATACAAGTGACCACAATGGAGTTTCTAAATATATAAAGTGAATAATAATGAATAAGAAGGGAGAGGAATCACATTATAATTATAGTAGGACTTAATTGTAGTATTTTAAGAAATGGGCAAATAATCTTAAAAGAAAATCGATTAGGACACATTGACTTAACCAACCCTTTAGATCAATTGGTTTCTGACATACAAAAGAGCCCTTCCACAACCAAGGAACACAATCCTTGTTAAATACACATTAAACACTTTGCAGATTAGATGTCATGCTAGGCCATGAAACAAGTATTAACAATTTAAAAATGGACATAATTATATAACATACGTTTCCTGGTCTAAAAATACATACTTTATATATACATATATATTATATCATAATATAAATGATTATTACCACTTTCTGCCAAATGATATAAGATACAGTAAAAGCAACTCTACAAGGAAATTTTACCACAGTGAAGCTCATCCAAAAAACCCTTAGATTATAAACTAATATACCAAATATCAAAGTAATTTTAATTTTAATAGAAGGAAGAATTGTAACAATTATCAGAGCAGAAGTAAATGAAATAGAACAGAAACAGATAGAAAATATAGATCAACAAATTAATGACCTGATGAACAAAATGAGTCAATTTTTAACTTCACTAAAAAAAGTTTAAATAATAAGTCATAAGTTAATAAGCAAACACTACATTAATGCAAGAGAACTAGCAAGATCCTAAGAAACTAAATGAATGATTGTTTATCCTCACATTTAGTAATCCAGAAGAAGTGACTAAGCTCCTTAACAAAAGCAACCTATCAAGATAGACTTATGAAGGTATAAAAGAAATATAATTGACCAATTAATTATTAATGGGAATTAACCATTAATTATCATTTTATCAAATAAAAGCCAAGAGCCAGATGTTTTCAAGGCTGAAATCTTTCAAATGTTTGAAGTACTAACACAAATTCTTCAAACTATTATAAAAATTTTTGGATGGGACACTATTTTTAAACTCATTATAGGAGCATTATCATTCTAATTCTAAATTCAGAAACTGAAAACAGTACAAGTCCATATTCATGGTAAATACAGATGTAAAACTTCTCTACCAGCAAACCATATTCAATACCACATTAAAGTCATCATTTGTGATCAAGTGGAACTCATTCCAGAGAAGCAAGGATGGTTTCAACATATGTCAATCAATAAAAGTTATATGTAATATTAACAAAAATTATATTAAAGTATGTAATCAATTCAATAGATGCAGGAAAAAAAAAACTTCAGCATGAGTCAATGTAACAAAATTCCACCATAAAATTGGTGTAAAGGAAATACAATTGGACACCAGGAAAATCCTAGACGGCAAAATTATAAGCAACATCATCATTTGTAGTTTACAAGATAAAATTTTTCTCTGTGAACAACTAAATAGGATAAACATTCTCAATACTTTTAAATATATTACTCCATTTACTCCATATACTTAGTAAGAGACAGAAATAAAAATGGCATCCAAATAGAAAAAGAAGAAGTATTAGCTACAGGCAATGCTACCGTATATGTAGAAAACACCAAGTACTTCACCTTAAAAACGACTAGAATAAATAAAAATGAATTCTGTAACCTACAGGATATAAAACCAGGTGTTGGGTACATATTTCCTCTGAATTGAAATATGTCCTAATAAAGAAAAGTGATTTTTATATGTATGTATGTTTGTATGTATGTATGTATGTATGAATATATATGTGTGTATATATATATATATATATATATATATATATATATATATATATATACTACATGGATCTAGAAATGGATCACTGTTGCATGTGGTTTCTAACCCGGACTTTCTGGTCTAGACCAGAGTTTTGTACCCACTCCCAGCCCCACTGCCAGTTAGTCCCAAGTAATCACATAGACACTTGTATTATTTTTATGGTGATCTGTCTAGGGCCCAAATATATCGCTTGCTAACTCATTACCCTTAAACTAACCCATCTTTCTTATCTTGTTTAGCCATGTGGTGCAGTACCTCTTCTTAAAGCAGCATTTCAGCTTCTTTCCTCTGTATCTGCTGCTGTCTCCTGGTTGTGTCTCTGTTGCATCCCTGTGGCATCCATCTAGTTTTTGACTATGGGTTGATCTCTTGATATCTCAGGTTTTATTAAGTATGTAGCATATGACCACAGATCAGTGGTTAAGAGAATGCACTGGTCCTTCTGAGGACTTGGATTCAATTCTTAGAACCCACAACACATGGCTCACTTTGCCTGGAACATCAGTTCCTGGTGATTTGATGTCCTCCGGGAGCATGGCACACATGTGGTGCATATAAGCTCATACAGGTTACACTTATATACCATATATATATGTATATATATATATTGGCTTATATATACACATATATATGTAGATATGTGTATATATATACACATAGGTATATTGTGTTTGTATCTTAAAACATTTGACAATGGGAGAGATTTAATGTTTTATTAATCTTTTGAAAAGAGACACTAAGAATGATATAAATCATTGAAGGAATTCTAAATATATCTTTGCCACTCTGTATTGTCTTCTTTTATTTCCAACTTACATGCATAGGATAATTCAGATGTCAATCAATGACACAAATAGCCGACAGCATTTTACAGCAATGTGACACCAGACCTGATTATGTGATCTTTAACACTTTCTTACCTGAGATAAGAAAAACCACTCTAAATCTGAAAGGAGCAATTGCGGGTAAGCAATGATATTCAATTCAACATAGGCTTGGTGAATTTGTGATAGGAGTAGAGTCTGAATAATGGATTGTTCTGGAAAACTGCTTTTCTCTAAATTCACAAGGTGATCTGTCACGAAGGAGCTGGGTGTGGTGGCATACTGTACACCTTTTACTCTTGTGCTAGGGAGGCAGAGGCAGGCATATTGCTATGAATTTGAGGCCAGCCTGAACTATATAGAAAATTCCAAGCCTCTCAGGGCTACATAGAGAAACCCTTCCTCAAATACAATAATATTATATTAAACATGATGGTGCACAGCCATCTAATAAAATGGAATATTCATAATTAATATAAAATGTCTCTTTAACAATCCAAATTCATAGCACTTAAATTTTATTTTAACCAGTTTGGAAAATAAAGTAATTTAGGATTGTTTCTTTAGACTATTAATAGAATCATAACACAAACACATATGCTTTAATTTGTCCTATAACAAAGTAAGATTCATGCAGAATTTTAATAATGTTAAGAAATATTGCACTTGAAGTTTTAAATCATAAGGAAGAAAAAATTCTAACTACAATGATTCCTGTCACTGTGTTCTGAATTTAGAAGTTTAGACTAATTCTGTATCTTTTATCCTACACACAAAGTTGTGATAACAGATTCTCTGCTATTGCTAGTCCTGTGAGACTTCAGAAGCCAATACTAAAGAAATAAAAATAAAACATCAAAAAAGGGAAAAAGAGTGGGGGAATCTTATTTATGGTAAGGTAAAGGATAATTTCAAAACATTTTAAAGTAAAATCTTAATGCATTTTGAACATTTTTGTTCTTCTGAGCTTTTTGAATTGCTGGAGGTTGTTTTTGTTTTTGTTGGAAGCTGCATGTGAAAACTCCCGTTCTCAACGTCCTTGTTCAAAAGGAAACATTTTACCTACTAGGTCTGGCATCTGTAACTGTCAAATTGGCACAGTGATGGCACACTCAGCTCCTTTCTTTGTAGTCACATTAAAAATCTGAGAGGTCAGAAATCAAGTATCATGAAGAAAAGAAGTATCAAGAAGTCTAAAAGGACTGTTGTTCTCATGGGGTATGAAATTCTGGGAGGAACAAGGCAATTGCATCCTCCAAGCTCCTGCCTTGCTGCTGAATGGAGAGTCATTTCCAACTATTACCTCCAGTAGGAGAGACATTTCAGAGAAAGAACTGAAGAAAAAGTGGACTTTTAAATGCCTCTCTTGTTATTTCTGTGTTTTTCCCAGATGGGTGAGAGACAATTTTGAATTTGTGGTAGACACACCGGCTATATTGAATTCTGTATCTACTAGTTATGGTGATGAACAAAAGGATGGGGAATGGATCCCCCAAGTGGAAAATGAGCCACACAAAAAAATTCAAAATGAATCCCTACTTTGAAATCCTGAGCTACACTTTTGCAAGTAGCAGAATTGTAGACTAGGGCTGGATGAAAACAATTGATGGTATTCTGTGCAGAAGAATAAAGTATTTTTCCACTCATTTAGACATGAGTTTATAGTTGATGTGTTTCTCCTTCAGACAATAACATGTATCTGTATGATTTCTCTTCATTCTGTATTGGTTATGATAAATATTCAAGAATTTATATGTACTTTAAAATTATATTTTCTTGTAATTATGGGGGTTCAATCTGCCCTGTGTATGAGGCTGTCCTTGACTGACAGTGTTCTCAACTCAATTTTACTGAGAGTGAAAGTGAGTCTCTGGATTTATCTAGACCTATCACTTCAAATATTCAGCATTCTGAGATTTCTGGGGTATCTACTGTTTTGACTCTTGAGTTTCTGTACAATAAGCTCCACAAGTTTTTTGAATGGTGAATCTGACAGTAGATCAAACCCCAGAAAACAAAACTGAGATGCCTTTATTTCTAACTATTGATAAATTTGTGGGCAAGTGAAGAACAGAAAAAGAAACCCACAAAATTAGCACTTCAAATATAAAAGCATGCTTTAGAAGATGAATTGGAAAAATAATTTTATGTGAAAAATAAAAGAAAAATTAAACAATCCTTGAAGCAAGTACAATTTAATCTTTCAAGTAACAAGCCACTATTAATAACAAATAAGATGAGAGAAGAGAGCTGGCATGATGTGATTTCCTTCTGTTTTCAGTATGGAAGCAGAGTGCAATTTAATAAGAATGTAGTTTATGTTATAGGGTGGTATTTTGTGCAGGAAAGTATTTTAGCTATATACAATAGCTATGATAATATCTGCAACATTATATCTTTTGAATGTAAGTTTCAGCTTCATAACCACGGCAAAGTCATTCTTTTTCCGCTCAAATAAACCAAATAAACCAGGAGAAAAAACAGTTCATAGGAAAGTTCAATAGCATGCCCCTACTGCAAAGAAGTTGCCAACACCATAACAGAGACAAGAAGATTCAGAGGCAGCATCTTCAAGGAAAGGCTTTAAAATTCAAAATATCCATCTCTTAGGCAACGTGGATCTAAGCCACCAACTATCACTTCTTTCATCTCTTCTATGAGAAATGTTTTGTCATAATTATTGAGCATTGTGTTCAAATGAATTAAACGTAGCTTTGCCTTACTTTGTATAAGCTCAACCAACAATTTTGCATCTAGTCTGCTTAACTTTGTTCTGAAGTTTGACTCTAAACAAACAAGCAAACAAACAAGAAAAAAGCAAAGCATGCTCAAGCTGCAAACTACAACCACTGAACAGCTTGGGATCAGAAACACCCTGGACTGACTCCTTGGATCCCACTCCCCTTAGAGGAACACCTGACTCACTCTTGAGGGAGGCTAAGCTGGATCTGTCAAGAGTGGAGACTGAACTAAGCAATATTGGGTCAGTGGGGCCATGGGACTGTCTGCTGCCTGCCCAGGGAGGGGATGGGGAGTTGTGGAGAAGAAAGAATGACCTGATGTGGTGGGAGGGGGAAGGGACCTTGAATAAGGATATACAAGGTTAGAAAGTGTGACTTCTTTGAAAAAAAGAAAAAAGAAAGAAAAAAAAAGCTGTATTTATTTGCCTTAGTATTTGCCTGGAACTGGGAACTGGAACTACAGACAGTTGTGAGCCGCTATGTGGGTGCTGGAAATTGAACCCCAGTCCTCTGGAAGAGCAGTCAGTGCTCTTAACTACTCAGCCATCTCTCCAGCCCCCATTCTGAAGTTTCTTAAGGACTTCTGCCATAAATATTATGATAGTATTTGGGCATTGTTCATGGTCATTGTATAAGAGACATTTGTTTAATTTAAGACTCTATAAACCCCATGTCATAGGCTCTCTTCATTTAGTTTGAGGCAGTCCTCCTTCCCAACATTGAACTTGAACTGACAGTATGTTAACTATGAACAATATTGGAATTTTGAAATATTAAATTGTTTTTAAAGTAACATGGTCCATTTTATTCTTTTTATATTCATAAGTGTGAATATATTTCTCTATTAAAAATTGATAAAATACATAGATGATGAATAAGTTTAGAAAAACTTATTACTCACAACAGCAACTTTTCAAATTTTGATTTATAAAGTAATATATTGCTAGTACTTAAAATATTGCAAATATTATGCAATTTATTTTATGAAAGACTATTTATCAGAATAGCAAACAAACAAACAACACTTAATGTTTTAAAAAGAAGGTTTCCTGCTAAAGCTGTAAAAATAGAGGTGAGTAGTATTCACCGAGTGGAAAGTTTGGAGCTTAAGTGAGTATGAATGAGCAGACAAAAACTACCCAAAACTGTAAATTTTCACTTAAAAGCCACAGTTCTAAAGACTAAAGAAGAGAAAATAAGAAGAAAGAGCCAAGTCAATAAAACAGGTGATGAAAAGCAGAAAAAGTTGTAATTGGTTTAGAAGAGCAGAAAAAGCTTTAGGTGTGAAAGGTCTGCTTTGAGGTGGAGGAGTTGGTTAGAAAGGTCAGACTATGAAGTCTGTTTACTCTGTTGAGTCCTGCTAAATCTGAACATAGTGGGCAATGAAAGAAAGAGGAACCTGTGAGAGTCAGGAATAAGTAAACTTGGAACCAAAGAAAAACGGTTGAAATTCTGTATAAGAGCAGTTTTAACCCCAAGATCCCTGTGTCATGCTGTACAGAAGATAACCCAGTCCTCAGTGGTAGAAAGTTGGAGGTTTACATTATAGCCACATTGCAAGAAAAACCACGTTGGAATGCAGACAGTTAACTTTGCATACACTGGCCTGTTCTAGAACCAATAGGATAGTCTAAAGGAAAGCTTGTGTATACAAAAATATTAGAATGACTTACATTAAAGAATTAAGGTGCATATTGGATACAAGGAAAAGCCTGAAGCATAGTGGTGGAACTGGCCTACCAAGAAGAGATTCTATTCAGTTGTGACTTGTTAAAGAGACTGAAAGACTGGCAGTAATGTGTCCATGATGGGGAGGACACATTCGTCTTGACCTGGACTGCTTGTCTTTTATTTAAATCTAACTCCCAAAGATAGGCTTGGAATGCTAGCAGGTGTCTTCATTGCTCTTTTCAGTGAAACCCATTCAATAATTCTCATGCTTCTGCTTTTCGCTATTACTTACTCCTTCAATTGGCCTATTGAGGGTGGTTAGTGACATCACCTTATTAGGACTGTCGAGGCCCAGGCTCAACCATAGTAATTACAGTCTAAAACTATATAGGCAAATTTGTGAGTATTTTCTTCTGGGTGGTCATTAGTTGAAGAAATGAGTGAGACCACAGAACTTCAGTCTATAAATCATTTTAAGATAATTGATCTGTCATTTAAAACCCAGTGTGCTATCTTGAGAACATCAGAGTGTGTTCTGTCATGATATCCTTGAGTAATAGTTATCTTTAATACACATAAGACTAAATGTTACATTTAAAGAAAACTCTGCTGGATATACTCTTTTTAAAAAAGTCTAACTTTTACAAGGAAGAGATCAGAATCCATGTTAATTTTCAGAAGTGAGAGCATCTTACATCTCTATATATTCAATCACAGCACGATCATATGCTTATTTGACAAAGAATGTCTAGAAAAGTATGTCTTTTTCCATAAATGTAATCTGCAACACTGAAAATAAAAACCAGTTTTCTACAGTATATTTAAACAATTGTGAAAGTTTTCCTGTCTCAAGGTTATTATCCATACATCCTAGGAGCTATCAAAATACATATAGAAGTCTCAAAAGTGAACCCTGCCATTTTCCATAAACTGAGTTTGAAATTAAAGTTCTGATGACATGCAAAGAATAAAACTCTGTTGAAACTGTGCAGCAGATGCCCTACAAGGTTGTACTTGATCTCCATCAGAAATGAGTGGGGATGAACCTCACAATCTAGTGTCAACAGTTGCTTTATTCCAAAAGTTTCAAGAAATTCTTGTTCACTGAAATTTAACCTCTGGGGTTCAAGAATAATTTTCAAGGCCAAATTAAAGTTATTTGTGATTTATGCTACTTTTCTATCTATTTACTAAGTAGCTGGTCAAACGTAAATCACATTACTTACCTTGAACAATATAAGTGACTTGTGTACATTACCATTTGATACAAATACTGCTTTATTTTTTTTTGAAAGAGTTCATTCAAAACAATAGTCATAGTGATTTTTGTATTAGCCATACCCTAACAGATATGATTCAAATATTTTGGGCTTTAAAAGACCTTAAACAAAAATTGCAAGCTATGAATACATAATGACCATAAACCATTAAGAAGCCCAATGGCATTATAGAAGAGCTCAATTCATAAACTGTCAAGGCAAAAAACACAGCTCTTATCTCAAAGGGATGAAGAGTTTGTTTGGAGCAAACATGAGCTACATGACCATCAAGCATAGAACTATGTTATCCCAGACTCTGGGTCCCAATCTAAAAGCAGTTTCATGAGGTTCTACAATAGCAGGACAAAGAAGAGCATAAATCTAGGCTATTAAACACACAAGTACACACACACACACACACACACACACAGGTGTTTTGACATCATAGAAGCAGGGTATATTCAAGGTGATGACCCTCAGATGTTATCTGATAGCACTCTTAGCCCTTTGATTGGTGAAGCATAGAGTTTTGTTAATATACAACAAAGTCTTTTTTACCTGTTTAACAGGATATTAGTATGCAAAGGTGGGATTCTCTGGAGGGTGGGGCTTAATGGACTGAAAGAAACTATAATTTGGTTCTCAAACCTGAAACACTTCAAACTCTTCATAATCATTAAAGTTTAATAAGAACATCAGCAGTGTTACACACAGATTCATCCTAGGAACTCTCATTGTGTGTGTGTGTGTGTGTGTGTGTGTGTGTGTGTGTGTGTGTTAAGAGTCAGTCTATAATATGTAAGAGACAGTGTTAAGTGTGGACTAGTCTTCTACCATTGATGCCACATAGCTGGGAAAGAACATCATAAAAGCATAGTGTTCCAGACAAACTTAGTTGGAATTACAAGTGAATGGAGAGGAGCAGACCCATGCCCAAACAGTGACAGGTAAGAGCAAACTAGAGAATAGAAGTGGACGAGATTCAAAACTATTTAAGAGAAGTGCAATTTTTCTGAATCCACATCTAGAGCAGTTTTAGAGATTTGTGATCCTCGAGCAAAAGAATTGTTTGAGCACAAAAGTCAAATGCCAGTCTAGGTACCACAGTGGTACCCCATATCAAAAGAAGAAAACTTATGTTTTATTTTCTGGCACCTACATTCATCTATGCAACACAGATTAATTCATTCAACTTGACGTAACTAATAAGTCAAAATCTATGACTTTTTAAATTTCCAATATGTTCCTGGTGACTCTTTAGCTAACAACTAAATCAATGTTGCCCCAAACCAAACACACAGCTAATAATACAGAGTCTTTGGGGTTCTTTTTTATGATGACAGGGGCTTGGTAAATAGCCACATCAATTTTTTTCAAATGTAGTGGTGAGACTCTAGGTCTTTGACTTGAACAAGATAGAAACACCATGCAAATGCTTCTTACCTGACAAGATGAGGGTATAGGAATCATAAGAACTCAGTAACCAACCTATAGACATTTGAACTGTCCCCTGAACCTAGGAACAAACATTCCTATGCATAAGCTTTCTGGTCCTTTATTACAATGACTGTTGAAAGGTTTATGTGGATCTTTCTATTGGAATGCTGACCAAGTTTGCTTTCTATTGATGTGGTAAAGACTGTGAGCAGGAGCAAGTTAGGGAGAAAAGGCTTATTTCTTCTCATAATTTACATGCTATCACCAAGGAAAATTAGGACAAAACCTCAAGACAGGAACCTGCATGCTGGACCTGAAATAATATCAAAGAGGAACACTGCTTACTGGATTTCTCCTCACGGCTCAGTCAGCTTATTTTCTTCCATAGCACAGAATCATCTGCCCAAGGATAGCACCATTTACAGTGAGCTGCACAGTGACTCATCACTTATTCATCAAGAAAATGCACCTACAGGCAAATCTGATGAAGGCATTCTTTCAGTTGAGGTTGCATTTTCCCAGGTGAACATGGATATTGTCAAGCTGATAAAAATTAACCAACACAAATATTATGACTTAATTTATTTGTTTGTTAATTTTGGTATTTTTTAGGATGTCCTAGAACTCACCATGTAGACCAGGCTGGTCTCATACTCACCATGGTAGCCTGCCTCTTCCTCCCAAGTGCTGGGATTAAAGATATGTGCGATCACATCTGGTATATTATGGATCATATATTTCATGGTTTATATGTTTAGGGATAGTCAGAGCACCCATATGACAAAAAAGCTAGAGTTCAGGGAAGCTTAAACTTGGATGGCACATCTGAAAAAAGTCAGTTGAAAGACTACTGTGCCTTCTCCCCAGGCAGCTGACTTCTTTCAGATGTTAGTCTGGATGTCTCTCTAGTTATCCATACTCTCCTTATACACAAGATATGAGGAAGCAGAGGGCCATACTTTCTTTACTGGAACTTATTCTTTATATCTACTTTCTATGATTTTTCTTACTGGAAACAATGAATTAACTTAGGAATCTACAACAGTATATAATCTATTCTGAGGTTTCTAATGTTTATTACCTTATTCTTATTTTGTATGTGAGTGTTTAGGACATGGTCTCCTTACCTGACGTGGCTCTCCTGTCCAAGCACCCCTGGCCATAAACTTCTCCTTATAAGCACCTTTTCATTTTAGGCTCCTTCTCTCTAAGGCTCTGAACATATTTCTTACCAGAAAAAATATGTAACATATTGCTTGAACCCAACAAATTTCTTTAACATCAGGAACTAGTAAAGAAAGTCAATTATATTCTCTAAGACTTTGATCTTCTATGGAAAGGCAAATCAATCCCTCCTTCTCTATAGTAGGGTGTGCACAACAATGAGTCACATGACCCTTCTCAGGACACATAACTAGAATCGAGCATATATTGTTGAGTTAATAGAGATCTTAGAAGTGGCTCTTCCTATAATGAACTTGGCATGTTACATCAGAACTCTTGTTTTTGAAAGAGGTATGTACTCCATCTGAAGCTGTTCACTTTCTCACAACACAGTGTGGAAAAAGGAGACCAACTTTCGCACTTGGTATGGGATGCCTCAGCCACAACAAGGCTGCCATTTAGGTCCTGTCAGTCTCCATTTTCCCTTCTGTGTCCTCTGGAAATAGAGTAAATGACTTAGCCAAAAATGGGGGGCTCTTCAAGGTCTCACTTACATTTCATGAGTTGTGGTTTCTTATTTTTCTCCAAGACTCCAGGCCTGCTTCTGAGTACCATCTTGCTTGTCTCCTCAGAAGGAGAGGACATTAGAGAACCAGGCAGAGTAGAAAAGTCTACCCCAGAGACCCGGTGACTCCAGCCCTGCAGAGTCTCGAGACACAGATGTGGATATTTGTTAGATATTTAATAAATCCTGGGATATCAGAGAGACCACACAGTCAAATCCTAGGCAGACAGTTCAGTAAATCCTTGAATACAAGGATAAACAGCTGAGTCAATCACACACACCTTTGATCTCAGCACAGGGATCCCATAACTCCAGAGACAGAACCTCTTCTGTTTCTATGAGTTTAAGCCTACATGCCTTTAATCCCAACCTAGATGGGATATGGTATATAAGGGCTTATAGAAACCAGGCAGAGACAGAAGCCACTGACAGAAGCTACAGGCAGAAGAGACCAGGAGCGAGGCTGAGAAAGTTGCAAGACAGTTTGGTGCTTCGTCTCTCTGATATTTCAACCTTCCCCAATATTTGGTTTAGAGTCTTTTTTTTTTAACAACCCAAAATTGTGCTACTACACACAGACCTGGCTGCTGGCCCTCAGCTGGTTCCTTCTCTAAGTAAAATGTGATGTTTATGCAGTTGGACAATAACAATGACATTGACTGTAAAATGGAAATAGCTATGGCTTAATGAAGGGAGGTAAGGAGATGAAGAGGTGAAGGAAGAGAGGAAGAAAAGGAGAGAGAGAGAGAGAGAGAATGGGAATTCAACATCCCTTCTTTCTATTTCTGTTTTATAGAACAATAAGACATTGCTATATAAAAATTATCAAGCAACATTTTTATTATAAATCTTCTTATAATTAGCCATGACTAGCACCTTTCCCTTCCACATTGGCAAAGGTAGGTGGTTTAAATAATTAATAAAATTTGACTTCTTAAGCTATTTGTTATTAATTTGTCAAATTCAATCCACATCTCTTAAAAAGAGTATAATGATTTTAAGTTTCAATTTATCAGAGTAAATCACTTTAAAGTAATAATTTTATAAAATGTAACTGTTATTACTATAAATTTTAGTAGTGTTAAGAAAAGGAATCCTGTTTTAGGCACATGTGTGTAATAGTTTTCTAATATTTTAAATTTGAAAATGATTGCAAAATTTTAATGATTTTTAAATGAATGTAACTATAACCAGGCATTGTAATTTTGCTGTATTTTACTTAGAGAATCTATATTTATTTACAAAACAAGATTTTTCTTTCATTTTTAGTAGTTCGTTGCTAATATCATAAAATATGTTTTAATCATATTCACTTATTTTCTTCACACATCCCAAAGATCACCATTCTCAAGACAATTGCAGTCTCTAGTCAGTCTCATCATGAAAAGGAGAGGTGGGCCCAAGGTCCCACTCTTTGCTAAGAAACTGTTTGCAACTGCTGGGAAATCATTTTTTAAGGGTGTAGGCATTGCTCCATGAGAAAGCCACACACCCAAGAGTTTATAGGTATCAACAACTGGTACTTGATGGCTTTTTACGAACAATCAGAAAAGAGGGTGTAAATATTTTTTACAGACTTACATCTTATAGCATAAATCTTTATTAATTATACTTTCATTTAGGAAGCTCTCTTACCTGAGAAGTTCATTATTAGTTACACAGTATTATTATACAGTAATCATATGCATTGAGTTTTTGCATTCTGAATAGTTCGAAGACCATATTTCAAGGTCAGCTTAAATCACTTTTCTGAAGTCTGTCAGCTGGAGAGTTACATCTCCTGATAAACTAATTTTTTCCCTGACAATACTTTCAGTGGTTGCTGTTGTCTGCAGCCAAGACCTTCAGATTGTGCAGAACTTTGAAAGAACAGAGAAAGATTTTTTTATTATTCTGACAAGGGCTGACAGAAGCATCTCATCACACTCAACCTTCTGTGTATCTTTCCCTTGACATTCACCTTCTTTGCAAGCAGGAAATCAAAGTTCTATTTATAAATGTGAAGGGAAAATTGTGAGTGATTAATCTTTCCATTTATTTCAATGTAGATATATACATTGTTTTCAGAAAAAGATCTCCAAGTGAATGTAATACATGTATATATTATTCTAGTGTCTGTTTTAAATACGCAAATTTTAACCTGGGTGGGTAATCTATTTTTTTATTTAGAGCCTGCAACTGTTCACAGAGTGGTCTGTGAGGCTTATTCTCTCAAATTCTTAGGACAACTCGAAGTTGCCGAGGAATAAGTAAAACATGGCATAATTATCAGAAAACTCACTTGAAAAAGTTACTCTTCTATTCCTGCACGCAATCACTTTTAATTAATGTAGCAAGTGTTAACTTTAGGTTTTTGGTATTTTCAAATACTTGTATTTGAAAATATTTATGAAATAATTTCTATTGAGCTTTAAAACAATGAAAACACAAGTATACACACAAGCACACATAAGTACATCTACAGGCACACACACAAAGACACACACCCTAATTAAACAAATATCCTCCACATATACATCAAAATGGCTAATTGCAAGTTAGTTTGGTAGGTTTGTTTTAACAACTGTAACAGATTCATGATTTGGCTGACCTTCTAGTCTCTAGAGAAGAAACTGATAAGTTTACTTTCCAGTCCTTATCACCTTACATTTCTATCTTCAATAATGGTTGCTAATCTCAAAGCTCTTCAGGAAATATTGTGAGGGTGGTATCTTGATGAAGCCCTGATCTCATGACCTCCAGATGCAGGTAAACTGTGTCCCCAGAATGCCTTATGTTGATTCATTATCATGAATATCACAAGTCTATCTCATTTTACCAGTATTTTGTGATGTGTCACTAAAGACAGGACATCCTGCTAAAATTTTTTGCCAAACTCACAACCAAAGAACCAGAGAGAGACCCTCTGTCTCAGGACTCTAAGCCTCCTCAAGACAGAAATAGGAAGCCTATTCTATGGTACAGTTAGACCTCTCAGAATTGAATCATGATTGATTTATTCAGAGTGAGGGAACCTATGGACAATCAACTATGTGGGAAGTAGGCACTTGGAAAGGTCAAGAACCTGTGTAGAGAAGTAAGACTTTTGTCACAGATGGCCACATCATGATGTATCAGACCCTTTGCTAAGCATATTCTCTTTAAATCTTCACAAGCACCACATAAAAGAAACAATTTTATTATTCTAATTATACAGAGGGGAACTTAGCTTTGGAGATTAAGCAGCTTCACCCAGATCAGAGGGATGGAAAGTGTCAGAGATGGAATTCAAGTACTGATTTGTACAACTTCAAAGTCCTTTTGACATCATCTATGCTTACACACAAAAAATGATTGAAAGCACTTTTCCTATGTTGTCAAGCACATATTTCTAATCTAGTAGTGCACTTTTTTTAAAAAAAAATCAATATTTTTATATTGCTTAGGTTTTTTTTATTTCAATCATTTACTAAAGGACAAATATCAGAAACATTTTAATGATCTATCTAACAAGCCATCCTAAGTGGCAATTGGAACTACTAGCTAGCATCTCCCAAGCAATACAGCAAAATCTGTGCCTCAATTATCTATCTAACAAGCCATCCTAAGTGGCAATTGGAACTACTAGCTAGCATCTCCCAAGCAATACAGCAAAATCTGTGCCTCAATTTTTTATGTTTAGAAAAACCCTAAGTACTCTTTTCCTCCATGTTTTAAATATAAGAAACTAGAGGTACAGAGATCATGTCAGATGAGAAGTCCCAGGGCTGACAGGAAGAGGTGGTCTGAGATCAGAGCTCTGTTTCTCCTGATAGTAGATTTCCTACACACCAGTGATGCACCAAGGCACCTCCCTTCAACTTGGACGTACTTCTAGGCGGTCTTGATTGAATACTTAGTATCTCCTGGAGCTTTTTATTTGAAGAAAATGATTGACTAACATAACAACAAATGTATGCATTGTTCCATGTAGAAATCAGGACACAGATGACCACTCCAAGGATATGCTCATTGTGGTCTACCATCATGTTCAGAATATGGGGAACTTTTGTGCATTTTATATGTGTCAGTTAACTGGTGAATTCTACAAGCTAGTATATGATTCTAGAAGAATTTATATAATATCAACAAGATGGTGCCAGAGGAAATTGAAAATGTTTGAATATGATAAGCTATTACTCTTTTCTTCATTGAGTATTTTCTTTGAACATGGTATTAGGATGTAAAAGAATTATAGTAAGAAGTGTACATTTAATGTTTATCAACTTTAAGTTAGAAATGGCTCAAGTCTGTATTCCCAGGACTCAAGAGGAGGAAACAGTAAAACTTACTGTAAATTCAAGGCCAGGTTGGGCATCAGAATGGAAGGCTGTGTCAATAAACAAAAATTTAACATATGTATTTAATAACATATTTATTAAATGTATAATGCATATAATATATCTAGAAATTTAGAAAATATGTCAATAATGACAAATATATGCTTATAAATTAATAGTGTCATATATGTCATTACTATAGATCAGATATGAGGCCTACCCCTGGGAATGAGTGCAATGTCAAGAAATTTTATTATGAATGTGAATGGTATTAAAGCAGGACAGTTGTTCAATTGATGTTTTTCTCTAGTTTCTAGATTAGATCATCTGTGCTTGTCTCTAGATTCAGGACTATGATCTAGCATGGCTTTATATCCCAGCAGGATTACACGAAGGCTTTTACCAAAAACTCTGTGTCTCAAAACAAGATCCCATTACTTTTACCTTTGATCTTTCTAAGACATACAAGCCAATCTTGCTTTTACTTTTATTCCCCCCCCCCCTTCAAAACAATCAAAGGTCTTCTGCCTTGCAGATTGTGGTGGTGCAGTTTTTGATAATAGACTATCACTTGCATTCAAGGAGTCTGGAATTTTGACAGACCTCACAACAAGGGCTAATAATGTAATTTTAGGTCACTTAAGACTTATATCTTACTAAATACCCAACTCATTTATTTATCAAGCCTTTAGGAGAACAATATAACAACTAATCTCACTCTTCTTGGATCTCCCTTGTAATCAATCAATGCCTTTCATGGGTATTTCTCTGAAGAAGACAGAGAAATGAGAAATAGATATATGAAAAATGCTCATGTTAAACCCACAATGAGATATAACCGCACACTGGTAAACTGTTATTTTGTTGATTGCTCTGTTTTTAATAATAATAAACCTAGCATCTTTAAAGTCCTGAACTAAGAAAAGAACTATGAGACACTGCAGGTGAAAATGTAATCTAGTCTGGCCATATAGATATTGGTATGGAGTTTCTTTTTTTTTTTCTTCCTTCTTTATTTTGTATTTATCAAAAAAAAAACACAGTAAAAAGAATTTAAAATGTGGAAGAGTTAACAATAACTATACAGAGGATAAGAATGATAGGCATGGCTTATCAAGGGAAGAAATACAAATAAGATTGCTACACCTATATTTTCTTTGTGTTCATCTTTCCCTCTGAATTTTTTT
>PVIH01006676.1:0-108400 GCA_004025045.1 Sigmodon hispidus
GGAGGGAGGGGCTCTGGAGGGAGGAGGCTCTAGACGGGAGGGGCCTCTGGCTTTTGGAGCACTGAGAAGCAGGACACCTAGTCTGCTAGTTTCCCAGATCCTCAGAGGGAAGCCTTTCAGCCTGTCTTGTGTTAGGGCAAAGCTGTTAAAAGTCACACCTACAAGGCAAGAAGCCTTTGGCAGGGCACTGGGAACAGACTTCACGGGAGCCTTGACTTGCAGATTTCTGGAAATGTAGGGGAATCAAACACTCCTGCCTGCACGGTTCCCTGCAATCCATGACTGGGAATGGTGTCCACCGCTTATTCTCCGCCCCCTATTTTCATGATACAGGTTCTGAATGAGACACTGTGTCCCACTTGGGACCAAATGCTGGTATTTGACAACCTGGAGCTATATGGGGAAGCACATGAGTTACGAGATGATCCCCCCATCATTGTTATTGAAATCTACGACCAGGACACCATGGTAAGGGTAGCCACTGGCACCAGTGACGTCTAACAGATCCTACCCTTGCAGGGTCCCACACACACACATTAAAGCTCTATTCTGGCTGCCCCTGTGGGCAGCCAAATCCTTAGCTGGATTTGTTGGGAAGCAGGGCTGGTGAGTGAGCTTTCCAGGTGCCTCCTGCCTACCCACAACCTGATCCTTTTCTAGTATTGTGAGCCTCTTGGGGACTAAGGCATGCGATGGTGTTTCCCACCTCCTGGATAAACACACTGAAGCCAATGTATTCCAGAGGTGCTGCAGCCCCACCCTCATTCCAGGGCGCTGGTCCCTGTATTTATCACAATCTGTAGCATCCTTGCTACTTTCCATGGAGGTTTTGGGTGAGGAGGAAAGTTCAGGATAATACCCTTTCCAAGAGGGACTAACTCTGCCTACAAGCCAACCCAACTGTTGAGGTGCCCAAGTGAACTCTAGAGTTTTCTTGTGTTAGGGCAAAGCTGATTTCATGGGCCGGACCTTTGCCAAGCCCCTAGTGAAAATGGCGGATGAGGGATACTGCCCACCTCGCTTCCCACCCCAGCTTGAGTATTACCAGATCTACCGAGGCAATGCCACTGCTGGAGACCTCCTGGCTGCCTTTGAACTCCTGCAGGTAGGTGGTAGCAAAGGGGGTGGGGTGGGAACTTTAAAACCAGGGCTGAGAGTAAGATCTCAGGGCTCTTGAGCTCTCTAGCCTGCCTGTCCCTTCTGATCTCATGACACCAACTCACTCAGTGGCTCCCCTCCCTGGGCCTGCCACTATGATTTATGACCTCACTCCACAGATTGGGCCATCAGGGAAGGCTGACCTGCCACCCATCAATGGCCCGGTAGACATGGACAGAGGGCCCATCATGCCTGTGCCTGTGGGAATCCGGCCAGTGCTGAGCAAGTACCGAGTGGAGGTGTGTACCAGGCTTTTTCTTTTGGGCCACCAACCAGTTCTAAATCACCACATGGAGATTTATTATTATGAATGCTCAGCCTGACTTAGGCACATTTCTGGCTAGCTCTTTTAACTTAAGTTAACCTGTTTCTCTTATCTGCCTTTTGTCCCGGGCTTTTTACCTTTCTTTCCTTATGTAGATCTTACTTACTTACTGTTGGGTCTGGCTGGTGGCTGGCTTCTAACCCCAGGAGCATCTGTCTCTCTTCTTGCATTCTCTAGCCTAGAATTCTCCTCCTATTTATTCTTTCTGCCCACCTGCCTTTCTCCTGCCTTTCTCCTGCCTAGCTATTGGATATTCAGCTTTTTGTTAGACCAATGGGCATCTTAGGCAGGCAAAGCAACACATCTTCCCATTGTTAAACAAATGCAGCATAAAGAAATGTAACACATCTTTACATAGATAAAGTAATTTCTACAACAGAGGTGCTGAGGGCTCTGTGTACCTCTCTGCCCGTGACCTCCGTCCAAGGCTTTTGCTAATGCAGCACTTTGAGCGCGCATTCCACATGCGCCATCAGACTCCTAGCCCCCTAACTACACTTCAGCTGAGCTCCAGAAAAGGATAAGGAGGGCCCAAGGGTGGATGGGGGCGTGTCCAAGACCCTCCCTGGAGCCAGCAGCCCTGACCCAGGCCCCTAGCCCAGGCTAGTGCCTGTCCTGCCCACACACACCACTGTGCAGTAAGAAGTTTCTGAGCTGTTCGTTCTAGCCTGGCCCAGAGGAGGAGGAGAAGGCAGGAAATAATCAAACTTAGAGCTGAAATCAATACAACTGAAACAAAAAGAACAATACAAAGAATCAACGAATCTAAGAGTTGGTTCTTTGAGAAAGTTAACAAGATAGATAAGCCCTTAGCCAAACTAATCAAAAACAGAGAGAGAGTGTTCAAATCAACAAAATCAGAAATGAAAAGGGGGATATAACAACAGACCCCCTGGAAATACAGAGAATTATCAGATCATATTTTGAAAATCTGTATTCCACAAAAATGGAAAACCTAGAAGAAATGGACAGCTTTCTGGACAGGTACCATCTACCAAAATTAAATGAAGATCAGATTAAAACTTAACCCATTTCTATTACTCTGTCTTGCCACGAGGCCCATGGCTTTACATCTTGCTTCTTAGGTGGCTGGATTGTGTCTTTCCTGACTCTATCCTCCTTCCTCTGTATCTATTCTTGGATGTCCTGCCTGCTTCTAAGCTGCTCTGCCATAGACAAAGCAATTTCTTTATTATCCAATGGTATTCACAGCGTGCACAAAGACATCCCACTTTACCACTGTGCCCCAGCCATTCTTCCCAGCCTGTCTTCCATAGCGACCTCAGTCCTGAGGACACTCACCACAGGTAGCCTCCTGGCACCGTCCTCCCATGGCAATCTAGCTTCTCCTCACCTCCCACCTTGTTGCTGATTCTCCCAGGTGACCCCTCCCAGCCACCACTGGTTCCCTTCACAAAGCCACCCTCCCCCGTCCCCAGGTGCTGTTCTGGGGCCTGAGGGACCTGAAGAGGGTGAACCTGGCCCAAGTGGACAGACCCCGGGTGGACATCGAGTGTGCGGGAAAGGGGGTACAATCATCCCTGATCCACAATTATAAGAAGAACCCCAATTTCAACACGTTGGTCAAGTGGTTTGAAGTGGTAAGTATGGGAGTTGGCATAGCTGGGCAGGGCTAGATATGACCTGTGTGGCTTGCCTTAGTCAGTCTCCTCTGCCCCTTTCTCTGAGGCATTAGCTGTAACATGTTACCATTATCCCGCAGGACCTCCCAGAGAATGAGTTACTGCACCCACCTTTGAACATCCGAGTAGTAGACTGCCGGGCCTTTGGACGATACACCCTGGTGGGTTCCCATGCTGTCAACTCACTGAGGCGCTTCATCTACCGACCCCCAGACCGCTCAGCCCCTAACTGGAACACAACAGGTATACCACCTAAAGCCCAGGCCTGGATCTAATCAGCTCCTAGAGGGGCCTCAGTCATCGCACAGTGCAGTTCCAGTATCCATCAGGATTTACTCTTGAGCATCTCTATGGAGCAGTGTGGCAGCGTAGTGGGCGGTAGCAGGGAGGGAAGTGGGTGGGGTTGCACATTCTTGGGACCAGAGAAGGCTGCACAGACCTGCCCTTTACTCTGAGGCCTACAGCCAGTCCTGGACAGGTCCTCAAAAAGCTGAGAGCAGATGACCTCTTCTACTAAGTAACAAAGGAGACCCGGGCCCTCCCCTGGCACAGTGTCCAGGCCTCACCTCAGTTCTGCTGTCTAGATGCCCCATGATTCTCTCTACATTATTTTCCTTTCCACATGCCTTTCTTGTTCTTATAACTGCCCTGCCCCTCCTCTGCCCTGAGAAAGCTCCAGAATCTCCTGTAGGCCATTCTTCCTACCTCATTGATTTTCACTGTGACTCTGCTCCTCCTCTGTCTGTCTGTCTGTCTCTCTGTCCAGTCAGACTTCTCCGGGGCTGCCACGTGCTGTGCAATGGGGGCCCCTCTTCTTGCCCCACAGGGGAGGTAGTAGTAAGCATGGAACCCGAGGTGCCTGTCAAGAAGCTGGAGACCATGGTGAAGCTGGATGCGGTAAGGCGGGTGGCCGACTCCTCCCTGGCTGGGGATACACAAGCATAGGTGGCACACTGGAGAGCCAGGCATACCATCCTGAGAGCTCAACCCTGACGTCCCCCTCAAGTGTAGTTGTCAAGAGACAACCTTGATTTGCATGGCAGGATGGGTCAGCCTGGAGCCAGCCTCCCTGAGGCCTAGCCTCCACTCAGAGTCATGAAGGAGCTCCCTCCCAACCATGTTTTCAGCCTCCTGTTTGCTACCTTGCTCGATTCACACAGCCTGGGGTATTCCCTACCTTCCGAGGCTTGGTCTAAAAGAATCTCCCTTGATTTGGCCAGTGGGGAGGATCAGGGATGCCAATGGTCTCTAGAAAGGACAGCAGAAGACACTGGGTGGTCCTGTCTGGAAAGCCTGCTGCCCAGGTGCTCAGTTTGGAATATTCTGTTGCCCAGCTAGCTCCCCAGCCCTCCCCATACAGACTTGTCATTATTCATAAAAGCTCCCAGATGGTACAGGCAGCCAGGGATCTAGTAAGCCAGAGGGAACAGCAGAAGCAGCCTTGAGTAGACCCTTAGTCGCCTTAGCAGATAGCTTGATCTCATCAATATGAAACTTGCTTTGCATTCAAGAGCAATAGCTCGGGGCTGGAGAGATGGCTCAGAGGTTAAGAGCACTGACTGTTCTTCCAGAGGTCCTGAGTTCAATTCCCAGCAAAACCACATGGTGGCTCACAACCATCTATGATGAGGTCTGGCGCCCTCTTCTGTAAAACTGTATGCATAATAAATAAATAAATCAAAAAAATTAAAAAAAAAAAAAAAAAAGAGCAATAGCTCAAAGTAAAGAGTAAGCTGCATTAGTCTCTGTGTGCACCCCGGGGCTCCTGGCTTCTTACTTCCTGGGCTAGCTGGCCTGCCCCTTCAGTTCTTGGTGGCCTGAACTGTCCTTCCTGTCCCATCTCTTTGGTTCCTTCCTTCTATAGACTTCCGATGCTGTGGTCAAGGTGGATGTGGTAAGTATGGGAGCAATGTGGGGGCCCGAGGGCAAGAGAACCATTCAGTGATACCAATGCCAGGTCAGAAGGTCAATTTCATGGACCTAGTCATCCTTCCCGAGTGACAGTCCTGCCTTGACCTACGGCTCACAGTGGCAGGCTGTGCTTCTTGTGGGTTATGGGATCCTCCTCACCAAAACCTTGCCTCCATGGCATTGGTGGTCCAACAGTACTGTGGATTTCTGAGATCAGATGGCCAGAATGGGAAGGGATGATTCAGGGTCCTGGGAAAGGGTGGAAGGCAGGAGAGCCTATGGGACAGTCGCCCTGGCCAACCCCCAGGCTGAGGAGGAGAAGAAGAAGAAAAAAAAGAAAGGCACATCAGATGAGGCAGAGGAAGAGGAGCCTGATGAAAGCATGCTGGATTGGTGGTCCAAGTACTTTGCCTCCATCGACACAATGAAGGAGGTAAGGCCTGGGCATGGGCTGGGAGAAGGAAGGAATGAGGCGGCAGGTGACCCAGCTACAAATCAATGCACCTCTCCAGCTCCTCCCCTAACCCACAGAACCTTGAAATCTCCCTTCAATGTCTACCTGCCTCTGTGGGCTGGTAGATAGACAACTCATCTTCCTGGCTTAGGTCCCTTTCATCAGCCATGTGCCCCACAAAGATCTCTGGTATCTATCTACATGATACTAAACACCATACTAGATACTGTAGGAGTCAAGGATAGAGTACCATGAATGCCCTGAGCAGCACCAGTCCTGGGGACCGAATGCGTATGTGTGTACAGAGGGGGACAACACCTGGAGAGTCAGGGAAGCCCTTTTGTGTTTTGGCAGCAACTTCGACAACAAGATGGCTCTGGAATTGACTTAGAAGAGAAGGAAGAAATGGATACCACTGAGGGTGAGCCCTGGACTCCTGGCATCCAAACCCCTGGATCCTGGCACCCATGACAATGTCTGCTGCTTCCCAGCCCTGATTTGAGCTCCAAGGAGCAAGCCGAGAACCTCTTCTACAATAGTCAGTTCAGCAACCACAGCAGCGGCGGCAGGCACCATAGACTATCTGAGAACAGACATCCTAGCTGGTCCCACCCAGCATTTCAATAACCTTTTCCCTGGAACAACATTAATGCTGTTCTGGAGGAGAAAGGATTCTGTGGTCAGATCAGTTTAGGAAATGCTGGTTTAAGGAAGTTCCTTTGATGCAAGATATCTCAGATCCTTTATGTTAGTATTGATTGCATGGGTATGGGGGGAGGGGTGTTTTGTGCATGCATGTGTGTGTGTGTGTGTGTGTGTGTGTGTATTGTATGTAAACTTGAGTACCCATGTACCACAACATGCATGTAGAGCTCAGAGGATAACCTCATACATCACTCCTCACCTTGAGGCTCTCACTGCCTCTATGTACACTGTGTAGCCCTGACTGTCCTGGAACTCGCTCTGTAGATCAGGCTGACCTCAAACTCAGAGATTCATCTGCTTCTTCCTCCTCAGTCCTGGGATTAAAGGCATGCACCACTGCTGGGATTAAAGGCATGCACCTCACTGCTAGCTGGCCTGTGAGCTTCCAGGAATTCTCCCATCTCTACTTCCCATTTCACCATAGGAGCTCTGGATTCATAGACACTTGTGCTCTGCATCCAGCCTTGACATGAATTCCTGGGGTTCAAACATAGGTCCTCACACTTGTAAAGATGTTTACCCTCTGATCCAGCCCCTCAGGCACTGGTATTATCAACTTTTCAAAGGAAGATACTATATAAATTATTTTCTCTTTTCTTCTAAGCATACCAGTGGCATTTATGCCTGGAATTCCACTGGATACAGCTTGGGAAATGCTAATAGGAAACAGCCTTGATGTATACCTAGAAAAGAAAGGAAGCAGGTACAGGACCACACAGACAAACCTCTGAGTCCAGATCGAACTCCTTCCCCACTCACTCTGCCAAGCGCAGACAAGAGTCAGTGTCCCTACCCAAGGCATGACCTGCTGTCTGCATCTCTTCATGGAATGCATTGAGACTCTACCGTTGCCAGGCAGTGATGGTGCATGCCTTTAATCCCAGCACTGAGGAGGAAGAAGCAGATGAATCTCTGAGTTTGAGGCCAGCCTGGTCTACAGAGCGAGTTCCAGGACAGTCAGGGCTACACAGAGAAAGCCTGTCTCAAAAAGACCTGAGAGAGGGAAAGAGACTCCAGGGTTAAATGGAAAAGAAGTAGTGAATCCAGGTCTCAATCTCAGGCCTTTCTGCTCTGGCCCTTTCCACCCCACCCTCCCTAAGGTAACTAGGGCCTCCTTTTATACTTTGGCCAGGCCTGAAGGGGCCAGTGAAGAGCAAGGAGAAGTCCAGGGCTGCAAAGGAGGAAAAAAAGAAGAAAAACCAGAGTCCTGGTCCTGGCCAGGCATCCGAGGCTCCCGAGAAGAAGAAAGCCAAGATAGATGAGCTTAAGGTAAAGATGTGGGAGCAGATCCTCCTGTGGGGTGGGGAGGCAGCAGAGGGGGCAGGATGCTGGCATGAGGCCTGACAGCCTGTCTGGTCCAGGTGTACCCCAAAGAGCTAGAGTCAGAGTTTGACAACTTTGAAGACTGGCTACACACCTTCAACCTACTGCGGGGCAAGACGGGAGATGATGAAGACGGATCCACAGAGGAGGAACGGATCGTGGGTCGGTTCAAGGTCAGGCAGGGAGCATGGCCCAACTGCTGAGCCCTCACAACCCCATTTTTCTACATTTCTGCCACCGCCTTCTAGAACCTTCCATGATCCAGATACAGAGAGTTAAGGCCTTGCAACAGTGTGGACTTATGTGCTATTGACTGGCTGGGCCTGTCCAGGGAAACCTGCAGCCTTACACCCCCACCCCATGCCTTGATCCAGGGTTCCCTCTGTGTGTACAAAGTGCCACTCCCAGAGGATGTATCTCGAGAAGCTGGCTATGATCCCACCTACGGAATGTTCCAGGGCATCCCAAGCAATGACCCCATTAATGTGCTGGTCCGAGTCTACGTGGTCCGGGTAAGACTCCTTCACATCCTCTCCTTACAACTCCCCCAGGCCTCCTGCTAGAGGAACTGAGGTAGCTTCCAGATATCAGAAGGGTCCACTGGTCTAGTCCCCATCATTCTAGAGAGTGTTGTTAGTTGTTTCTGCTCTTTTAGGGGGCCCACCACCCAGCTCCCAAATAAATCATACGGAGACTCATTATTACTTATAAATGTCTAGCCTTAGCTTGGCTTGTTTCTAGCCAGCTTTTCTTAACTTTAAGTGATCCCATCTACCTTTTGCCTCTGGGTTTTTACCTTCCTCTCTTTCTGTATACTTTTCGTTACTTCTCTGTGGCTTGCTGTGTAGCTGGGTGGCTCGCCCCTGGAGTTGTCCTGCTTAGTTTCTCATTCCTCTTCCTCCTCCCAGCTTTCTCTCTCTATTTATTCTGCTGCTAGCCCCACCTATCTTCTTCTCCTGCCTCGCTATTGGCCATTCAGCTCTTTATTAGACCATCAGGTGTTTTAGACAAAGTGACACAGCTTCACAAAGTTGAACAAATGTAACATAAAAGAATGCAACACATCTTTGCATGATTAAACAAACGTTCCACAGCATAAACAAATGTAACACACCTTAAAATAATATTCCACAACAGGAACTCTAGTCCCAGAGACAAGAAGCAGCAACTTAGAGCCACACAGTGAGACCTGTGTCTCTAACCCAGTACCCTTGAACCCTCTTTTCAACATCATGGGGCCCCTCAGGAACAGGGCAGGGGTAGCCAAGATTCTACTTAGGCAACACCTTACCCTGCCCAGGCCACGGACCTGCACCCGGCTGACATCAATGGCAAAGCTGACCCCTATATTGCCATCAAGCTAGGCAAGACTGACATCCGAGACAAGGAGAACTACATCTCCAAGCAGCTGAACCCTGTCTTTGGGAAGTAAGGCCTTGTGGTGCCCTCCCTGCCCACCTTGACTCTCAGTCCAGTCCCCAGCCCTTACCAGTCTCAACCTGCAACCCCCTTCCTGTCCCCTGCCTGGCAGGTCTTTTGACATCGAGGCCTCCTTCCCAATGGAGTCCATGTTGACAGTGGCTGTGTATGACTGGGATCTGGTGGGCACCGATGATCTCATTGGAGAAACCAAGATTGACTTGGAAAATCGCTTCTATAGCAAGCACCGAGCCACCTGCGGCATTGCCCAGACCTATTCCATGTGCGAAGACGAAGTGGGACCGGTCACTGGGAGGGGCTGAGGGCACAGGATGGGGAGGGGCAGATGTCTACTGCATCTTAACATTAGGACAAGACTCAGGAGTGATAATTTGGGAAGGTAAACATGCTAGGATTTCTGCTCTGGGTTATGCCTTCACCCTACATACTCAGAGCATAGCTTCAGAAACTGGGAGGGGGTTCCAGGACAACGGAGACAGAATCGGGAAGGCAGAAGGGGACAGGACAGTGAATAATGTCTTCTAAGGATCTGGGAAGGCCTCTGCCACTTACAGGCCAAGCGATCTGGTCAAGCCCCTTCCCTCTCTGATAATCCAATGCTTCACAAGAGCCCTTGAGAAGTGATGGGTGCTGGTTGGGCAACACTGGATCCTCAGAACCAAAGACAAGATAGAGTGGTTAGCCTCCCGCAGCACTAGTGTCTTGGGTGAACCTGGAGCATGGGAGGCCTATTGCTGATTCATGGGTGTGTGTCTCCTCCCACAGACATGGCTACAACATCTGGAGGGACCCCATGAAGCCCAGCCAGATCCTAACTCGTCTTTGCAAAGAAGGCAAAGTGGACGGCCCCCACTTTGGTCCCCATGGAAGAGTGAAAGTGTCCAATCGTGTCTTCACGGGGCCGTCAGAGATAGAGGACGAGAATGGTAAAGGGCAGTGAAAGCAGCTGGCTAGCCCCACTCCAGGGGCTTCCGAGGCCACCAAGGAGCCACACTTCTCTAATGCACATGTCCTTAAACTGAGTCCTGGTGACCCTCTGTTCCATACTCCAGAGCTCCCTCCGTTTTACCCACCATGGCCCTGATACCCTCTCCTGTATCACATTTACCCCCACAATGCCTGCCGCCCACACACACACTCATCCCCATGAGACAGGAAAATACCCCATTCTACAAGTGAGCAACCTGAGCCCCAACGAGTTCCGGTTTGGTAACTTGCTCACGGTCATGTATCTCTCCTGATGCAGAGTAGTGGTGTTGGCCAAAGCCCTACCCCTACTCACCCCACTCCTTCCCACAAGCCTAGTAAGCCAGATTCATAGGTCTCTCTGAGCCCTGCCATGCAGCTGAGACCTTGGCCTTTCTCTGTATCTGTCTCCCTAGCAACTAAATGAAGATGAGGTAGGCAGGCCAAGACACGAGGCTCTGGTCCAGCACAGGTCCTCTGGTTCTGAAGAGGTCATGTGTATGCACTTGATCCAACTGTCATCCACAGGTCAGAAGAAGCCCACAGATGAGCACGTGGCACTGTCTGCTCTGAGACACTGGGAGGAGATCCCCCGAGTGGGCTGCCGCCTTGTACCAGAGCACGTGGAGACTAGGCCACTGCTCAACCCTGACAAGCCAGGCATCGAGCAGGTGATGCCCAAATGGCTGGGATCTGGGGTTAGAGATTCTCAACCTGGGATCGTAAGGGTAGAAACAGGGCTCATGATATTCCCTGTGTCCCCACACACCTCCCCAATCAAGGCCCAACTTGAATGGTGAGTGTGTGTTCCAAGAATTGGTGACATTATAAGACATCCTAACATCCAAAGCTAGAAACTGGTGGCATGCAGCTTTACATAGGCCAGGAGAGTGGACCTCCTTGAGCAGAGAGAATAGGCCACTCAAACATCTGTCACACCCCTCTCTTCCTCAGGGTCGCCTGGAGCTGTGGGTGGATATGTTTCCCATGGACATGCCAGCCCCTGGGACACCTCTGGACATCTCTCCTAGGAAACCCAAGAAGTGAGTTTTGTCTTTTGTTTCTTGATCATCTTTAACTCGGGCTGGGGCCTGTATTTCCATCTTGCTCCTGCCACAGCCAATAGTACAGCCAGCTCCACCTGGGATAACCACCAGGCCTGTGCCTGTCGGCCTGCTGTGCCAGGCTTTCCCACAAAGGGGTAACCTAACCCAGCAGATACTCTGTTCCAGAGAGCCATACTCCCACCCATGTTTAAGCCGGTGACTTAAACCTCACTCCTGACAGTTGTAATGTAACTACCTCATTTGTAATTCCGGCTAAAACTCAAAAGGAAGTCCTCTTGGAGGACAGGGTCATAAAGGAACCCAGAGTCTGTGGGCTTCCACCGCAGGCCCCTGGGCTTAACGAGGAATGTCTTAGAGACATACAGGTAACATATACCACCCGCTTCACTGCAGCTGCCCCCAGGAGCCCACACGCCTTCCCATACACCACTCTTTGCTAGCTTTACTGCCCAGCAGTGCTTGAGTGTCCATTCCGAGCTGACTGCTTCTTCCCTAACTGTCGAGGCCTGTGCCTGGCTGAGATCCGGCACACCGGGGCTCTACTACACAAAACCCCCTTCTAATCCCCCAAGCCCTCTGCTCTCCCAGCCGACTCCAGTCCCCAGGGCTTCTCTTGCCAACTCATCGATAGACCCCTGCCCTGCCTGACCCCAGGACCTGGGACAAGCCATAGCCCAGGTTGCTGATGAGCCTCCCTGATCCTGTCCAGGTATGAGCTGCGGGTCATCGTGTGGAACACAGACGAGGTGGTCCTAGAAGATGATGATTTCTTCACGGGAGAGAAGTCCAGTGATATTTTTGTGCGGGGGTGGGTGACAGTCAGTGCCCTGGGGGAGGCTGAGTTGGGCATGCCCACTTTCCTGGGAGAATGGATAAGGGGGTTCTGTGGTGGGGAGAGGCCCCAGGGGTGTGGCCACGGAGCTGGAGGAGGTGACTCCCAGCAGGTGGCTGAAGGGCCAGCAGGAGGACAAACAAGACACAGACGTCCACTACCATTCCCTCACCGGCGAGGGTAACTTCAACTGGCGGTACCTGTTCCCCTTCGACTACCTGGCGGCCGAAGAGAAGATCGTTATGTCTAAGAAGGAGTCTATGTTCTCCTGGGATGAGACGGAGTACAAGATCCCTGCACGGCTCACCCTGCAGATCTGGGATGCTGACCACTTCTCTGCTGACGACTTCCTGGGTACAGAGCAGAGCGAGGCCTAAGGCCCACAACTGAGGGCAGGGGTGGGGAGGCAGAGTCCATGGAAGGGGGTGCGAGTTCCACCTAGTCCTCAGAGTCAGAGAGACCACATGGGGATCTTGCCTCTCCAAGAATCTGCCCAGTTACTTCTCAGGGTCATAACTGAATCAACAAGAAGTTCTGAGTACACTAGAGAATAAGGATAAATGATGATGCTGAGCAGCAAGGATCCCCAAGGAGGCAGATTTCCCTGGGTCTTAGATTACACCAAACCCTATCTGCATTTGCAGGCCTGGATTTGGTACAGCTTGTCAGTAGATGTACAACAGCCAGGATGAAGGTGCCTAGAGATACTCTAAATTAAGAAAGGGCCCCAGCAAAACACAGGGGTGGGAAAGAAGGAGGCAAGGAAGTCCCTATCCGCCCAAAACTGACTCTGATGTTGCTGCAGGGGCCATCGAGCTGGACCTGAACCGGTTCCCAAGAGGCGCTAAGACAGCCAAGCAGTGCACCATGGAGATGGCTACTGGGGAGGTGGATGTGCCCCTGGTTTCCATCTTTAAACAGAAGCGCGTCAAAGGCTGGTGGCCCCTCCTGGCCCGAAATGAGAATGATGAGTTTGAGCTCACGGTGGGTACCACTTCCTGCTTGGAAGTAGCCCTGCATGGGCCAGGCTGGGATACCAAGAGTCCAGCACCATGGCCTAAACACTGGAACTCTTCTGTCCTTCCCATCAGGGCAAAGTGGAGGCAGAGCTACACTTACTAACAGCGGAGGAGGCTGAGAAGAATCCTGTGGGCCTGGCCCGCAATGAACCAGACCCCCTAGAAAAACCCAAGTGAGTGCCCTGCCTCCCTAGACCTCCAGACACATTATGTCATAGGAGGGGGGAGGTAGAAAAGAGGGCCCAGACCCTTCCAGTCTTCTTAATCTCTCCCTTCCCACCCACTCCCCCACACACACTCAAAGAAACCATTTTATCCCCTCCTGGGCCACACACGCATCATAAGGGGAGCCCCTTCCTTCAACCCTGAAGCCTACCTCCTTCCTCTGAGCCAAAGGAAGAGCTAGCTACAAAAGAAAGCTGTTCCTTTCCCAGGAAGCTTCCTCTGACCACCCCCCCCACCCAGCCCCCACCCCCACAACCCCCAGTCCAGCAGCAGTACCGTTCTTCCTAGTTTCTGACAAGGGAAGCATCCTAACGGTGGCCAGACTTGGTGGCCCGACAGATGTCAGAAATGCTACTGCTTGGTGCTTGTGGGCTTGGTGGACGTGGTGCTTAGGCCAAGCCTGTTCCCACCCCGGGCCTTTCTCTATGCTCATCTGCTCTCCCCAAATGCTCCAGTCGGCCTGACACCAGCTTCATCTGGTTCTTGAACCCTCTCAAGTCTGCCCGATACTTCCTGTGGCACACCTACCGCTGGCTGCTTCTCAAGCTCCTCCTGGTTCTTCTCCTGCTGCTGCTGCTCGCTCTGTTCCTCTACTCTCTGCCTGGCTACCTTGCCAAGAAGATCCTCGGGGCCTGAGCCCTGCAGCCTTCCTGCGCCTGGTACTACTACTTCTGCCTCAGGACAAGGGCTGGTCAACATGTGGGACACGCTCAAAATACACATAGACAACATGTGCAAGTTCATATGTGTACACAGCACATATACATACAGAAGCACACACATGCACATAAGCATACACAGATGAACACGTATGTGCATCCTCGTAAACATACGTTGCAACTTTCAAACTTTTGAAATCTAATCATAGTCTCAGAAACAGAAATGGCTACTTTATATATTATTGGGCCCAAGGGGTGAAATGGCTTGACCAAGATCACCTGGTGAGGTAGCACTGGGTCCCCAGGCTGCCAGTCCAGTGTCCACTAACTACAGCATCATTGTTCCCAGACTCTACTCCAGCTGTATGGCCAGGAGGAAGCTGAGACATGGGCAAGGCCATAGCAGGCAGGATTTGCCTAGGGATTGACTAGCTTGTTCTGAAACGGTTCCTTCCTTGAGAGGCCTCCCTGAGCACAGCTGGTTCCTACCCCCAAGACAGTTGTCCACCAGGGAAAATAGTCAAGCTGATATCAGCTAAGGACCATGTCCCTGCAGGCTCTGCGGTTCCCAGCACTTCCCCACTTCATTGGTTTCCTAAGTGCAGGAAGTAGGAATTACTATTAAACCATCTTATTATTAATGAAGAAATGGAGGCTCAAAGAGTCCAACTTACCCACGATAGTAGGAATAGAAATGTAGGCTCCTGGGACACTGATCCCTGACCTGTTGCCCCACTTACAAAAGGGGGTATGGCCCACATCCTTTGAAAGTATATCCAGAGGCTGTGGAGAAGACTCAGTAGTTGAATGCTTTCTACACAAGGATGGGGATCTGAGTTCAAATCCCTAGCACTCACATAAAAAGCTAGGGCATGGCTGTACCTGGGCCTGTAACCCCAGAACTGTTGGGAGCAGGCACAGGAGGTTTTCTGGGGCTTATTGGCTACCAGACTAGCCCAAGTTCACTGAGACCCAAACAATGTATATTATAGCCCTCGCTTAAGGCGAGTAATACAGCAGGAGCCCCTATGTCCTCCTCCACGTGTACACACAAGCGTGTCCACTGCACATGTACATTTAACACTTTGATTTTAAATTGTGACATTTTATGGAGCCTGCTGATCTTGTGGCACGCTGCAGACAGCAGAGGTTACCAGGGGATCTTAGCAAGGGGACTCTGCACAAGGCAGAGCTTGGTAGCACCCTGACGGTGGGCAAGCTGGAAAGGGTTAGGCCCGCCCGGCACTCAGGCTGCTTGGATACTTGCTGTCGGCATCATCTATGGGCTTATCAGGAAAGGGGGATTTGAGGGCTGGGGATGTAACGTAGTTGGTGGAATGATTGCCCAGCATGCATAAAGCCATGGGTTCAATGCCCAGTGATACGTAAACCATGGGTAGTGATGCAGGCCTGTAATCTTAGCCCTCAGTTGGTAGAGGCAGGCAGATGAGTCAGAGTCATCGTGACCACATAGTGAGTACAAGACCAGCCTAGGATAATCAAGACCTTGTTCCAAAAAGGGAAGGAAGGAGAAAGGGAGGGAGGGAGGGAGGGAGGGAGGGAGGGAGGGAAGAGGAGGGAGGTTAGTTGAGCAATTCTGATTTCCTGAGGCTATGGGTAGACCGGAGCCTGCATGATGAAATGCCAAGTACAAGATCTCAAGAACAACATGCATGGCCTGCAAATGCCAAGCTCTCTGCTTCAGTTCATGACTACAAGCAGTAAGGTTGAAGCTGAGTGGGTTGGCCCTCCTAAGACTGCCACCTAGGCTCAGGGCAGAGCCGGGCAGCAGAGGCCTCACAAAGACATAGCTTAGAAGCTGGCAGTCTGATACTAGACATGGGCTCCACCCTGGCTCTAGCCCTCGCTGCCTGTAGAAGAGCAGAGAGATAGGAGCCCTGTTTGGCTCACTGCTGTCTGACAGGCCCCTCCCATCTTCTCCCCACCCTAGCCGGCCTGACACAGCCTTCGTCTGGTTCCTGAACCCACTCAAGTCTATCAAGTACCTCATCTGCACCCGGTACAAGTGGTTGATCATCAAGATTGTGCTGGCCTTGCTGGGGCTGCTGATGCTGGCCCTCTTCTTCTATAGCCTTCCGGGCTACATGGTCAAGAAGCTCCTAGGAGCATGAATCGACCCCCACACCGCCCGCCATCCTTCCAGGGGCCCCCACTGCATTTGCCTTCCCTCACCTGGACTCTCTCCTGACTCCCTGAGAAGCCCTACCACCCACCCCTACCAGCCTTGAGCAAGACACATGCTTGCTGGACAGCCATCCGCACCCACACCCAAACTTCTGCTTGCCTGGTCTTGCCCCAGTCCTGCCTGGGGTTTGGAACACATTTGGAATCAGTGGTGTCCAAAAACTGATACCCTCTTGCCCCACCTTCTAAAGTATCGCACTCCTCTGCCCAGCTCCGAGAGTGAAGGAGCCCAACCCTCCCTTGAGCATTTCAAGTCTTGCATTAAGGCTCCAATAAAAATTAACCAAGGGACATGGGGCAGTGTTCAAAGCTTTGGTAAGTAGGAACACGTGGAAGGCACCAGAAATGCCAGCAGATGAGACGCACCTCTCTTCCGAGTACCCTAAACAAGGCGGCAGTAGCTAGCTGCTCCTGCACATGCGATCTCCTCTTGGCTCCCCCTCCCCACAGCCCCCTACAGCAGCTTAGCCTATGGCTTCACATTTCCCAGGGCTTCCTCAGCCCAGGCCAGTGTGAGCCAGCCAGTAGCAAGCTCCAAGAGTGAACTCAGGACCCTAGTCACCCTAAGGCAGCCCTGTCAAGCTTGATGGCAGCCAGAGCCAGGAGTCTACACTAGTGTGCTGCCCTCTGCCTCTGCAAGTCTACTGGTTGCTTTTCCTTTCTTGAGTGTGATTTTTCTCTTTAATAAAAGAAATCAAACCCTGAGACTGGACGATGGGGTGTTGGGGGCGCTGGTAAAATTCTTGTGGAGTAGCATTTAAGGTGGGCTTCAGGCACAGGGCTGCCAGCCCGGGCTGCTGATGGAAAAGCCTACCTCCATAGCCCGGAGGGCACACCGTGATGGACTTAGAGGCCCCAAAGCACAGAGAACATCTGCCAGCTTGGGGATGATTGGAAGGTGTAGGACTCCAAAGCTCCAACCTCCACCCATAGAAACCAGCATTTCCCCAAGGGCAGGAAGGGAGCCCAGTGCTAATCTCACCTCCCTTCATGGCATTCAACCGAAGCTTTCAAAGACTTTATTAGGACTGTGGGTACCGTTGCTGCCTTATTTTGGCAAGTAGATACAGCTCTGGAAAACCCAGGGCGGGCCCAAGCTCCTCAGTGACAGCTGCAGACTCTGACACCCAGCTTTGCAGATACGTCTCTATTTTGTGGGCATCCGGAAGCTTTGGGTTGGAGGAATCTGTAGCTCAGAATTTACCTGGGAATTAGAGGGTGAAGGTCATTGTCTTGCCTTCTGGGAGGGCTCTCAGGTCAGGTGCTGGCTCTCCCAGACCCAAACCCTGCCAGCACTGCTTCTCCAAAGCAGAGAGGCCTCTGGTCCGGAGGGTGCCCGGGCCTCCTGTTTGACTTCAGGAAGTGACTTCCAACGGCTTTTCTTCGTCTTTCCCTCCCCCATACCCACAATGTTTCCTCAATCTGTCCTTGCCCGGACTCCTTATCCCCATCTTCTTGTTCACAGAAACATCCACGGAAACAGGGGCCATTTGTCTCCAAATGTCTGACCAAGACGCCATCCCGATGGCAAGATTTACCCCACCCACCTTCCAGGTGTGGCCTGGGACCCGAGACCAGGTTGGGGCCACATATCCCCTACACTTGGACAAGGGACTGGAGACTGTCATTACTCTCTTAGCCTGGGACTCAAAACACCCTAAAAACATCCCTCCACAGCCATAGTGTGTGAGTCAGGTCACAGGCCAGTCCATGGGAATGAGTTTCAGTTCTCACTTGAGAGGACAACCCCACCTCCGACAGCACAGCATCTGCTCCCACCCAGCTGACCCTGACCCTTGATCATAATTTAGGAAGCTGGTCTGGCAGAGGGGGGGAAAGTTCGATACTCTCTGGAAGTTCATCAAATCTCCAAGCTTGCTTCTCTGACTAGCTACCTGGCAGGTTGTTAGTGCAGGGAGGGAGACGGGGGTTGGAACCTGGAAGCTACTTCTAGACTTGGTACTGGTTTTTGTTGTTGGCCAGGCAGGCATGGTAGAACACACCTTTGATCCCAGCATTTAGGAAGCAGAAATAGATAGATCTCTGTGAGTTTGAGGCTAGCCTAATCTACATAGCAAGTTTCAGAACAGCCAGGGCTGTGTAGGGAGATGATCCTGAGCAAGTGAGATGGCTCAGCAGGAAACAGAAAACTGACTCCCAAAAGATGTCCTCTAATTTCTTCATGTATGCTATGGCATGCACAGAGAGAGGCGGGGGGAGGGAGGAGAAAGAGAGGGAGGGAGGATGAATTGAGAATGATTCTACTCTTGGGAGGCTGAGATAGACAAATTGCCATAAGTTCAGGGCAAGCCTACAGTACAACAGGCAAGCTAAGCGAGGGGATGGGGCAGATGTAGCTCAGTTTGTAGAGCACCTGCCAAACATCCACAAAAGTCCTAGGTTTGACCCCCAGCACTGCATACACAGGATGTGGTGGCTCATGCCTGTAACCCAACTCCCCAGGGTGAAAGCAGAACATCAGAAACACATGACCATCCTTGTCTACACATGGAGGTTGAGGCCAGCCTAGGCTACCTGACACATTGCCTCAGATTACAAATACATAACCAAAAGAGCAGTCATAACAGAGTGATACCATCAAAGGGACAGTCTTTCTAGCCTAGACAGGGCTGCAGACAATATCCATGGACTTGCCCACAACTGCTTCCTCCCTCCCGGGGTATAGTTTCTGATTTTTCCCGGCACCATGTCCTGCCACCCACCTTGGCCTGGAGATATTGCTGCAGCAGGGACTGCATCTCTGCGTTCTGCTGCTCCAAAGAGTCATTCTCCATCAGCAGCTTGGCCCTCTTAGTCAGCACAAGGCTTGGGGGAGGGGGATTAAGGGGGAAGCGGTTAGACAGAGGTCAGCTCAGCCTTCCATTCCCTACTGATTAGAAGCCAGGCCCTTGGGGGTTCTGCTCTGGTTGCAAGTAGGGGAAGAACTGAGACATTCCCCTTCTCCCAGACTAGCCAGGGACAGACAAAGGAGGCTGGGACTAGAGGTGCAGTCACCTGCCACCATCTTAAACTGTGTGAGCACACTCCTATACAACTATGACAGGATCATTCCTGTAGACCACCCAGCTCCCTGCCCTTCTAAGCCCTGATACTGACTAATATTTCTCCAAGGCCTTGTATAGCGCATCCCAGAGGCTCTGCTTGGAGAAAGGGATAACTGTGGCCAGGGATTCCCAATACTCAGTGTCCTTTGAGCTATCTTGAACATCTTTCTTCACTCTTGGGATTGGCCGAATGTCTCTGAAAGTCAAAACCAATGGTACCACAGTCACCACCTGATACCCTAGTCCCCCAGGCAATGCCAGTAATACTTGCTAGTGTTAAAAAAATACACATTTATCTGTGTGTGTGTGTGCATGCGTGTGTGCACGCACATGCTCAAGCACATATACATACACAGCTCATTTTCCATTCACTGGTCACTGATTGCCTCCCAGCCTCCCAGTCCCTGGGTCTCAGGCAAGCTCTCCATTAGCACCACACCACTACATACTTGGGCTTCTTCATCCCCATGACAAAGGCCTCCAGAATCTTGAGGACATCATTGGGGTGGATGAGCCTGGGAGAAGACATCCCCTCCTTCTCTCTCAACTCCCTGTTCATACAGCTCTCGTCGTCAGCTCCCTGTAGGGCCTCCAGATCTGTGGAGTCCAGCTCTGACTTGGACAGAATGCTCCTCCTGTCCTGAGACACCAAGCTGATGCGCTCCAGCTCAGACATCAGGCTTGTGCGAGCAGTGTTAGTTTGAATGGAGGTGCTGTACTGGAGAGAGGTAAATGCATAGTTGGCTGTGGGCTGGTGACACCCAAATAAGAAACAGGAGAAGACATCAAAGCAAGTTTCCAGAAAACTCACAGACACATTTACAGAAAGACAGAAGGTGGGTGGACAAGGGGGACACGGGCTGAAATGAGGGCTGTAGTCTCTCCAAATCCAGTTCACAGGTGTTCACTGTACTGGCTGTCATGTGCTCCGACGCTATAAATACCCCTTTGACTGAATACAGAATCAACTCTGCTGTAATTTTTAAATTTAAATAGTCTTTCTCCTACTGTCTTCCAGTTCCAGTTCATTCAGTTTACCTCCCACAAGGAAACTGATGTTAGCAAGTTTCTTATGCAGCAAATGTATCCCCAGGGAGGGCAAGAGAATAAAAGCTATTTTTGAGACAAAAGCATATCTATATCTATATCTATATATATATATATGCCTATCTCAAACTCATGATCCCCCTGCCTCAGCTGAGATTCCAAGTGCACACCACTGCACTCAGCAAAAAAAAAAAAATATATATATATATATATATATATATATATATATATATAGTGAGTCTCTGACCAAACACATACATACTTTTAATTACATTTATTTATTTGTGGGGAGGGGGCGCATGTGTGGAGATCAGAGGGTAACTTGTGGGTGTCTGCTTGTCCTCATTCACCATGTTGGTCCCAAAGACTCAGTTCAGGCTGCCAGGCTTGGTGGCATGTGCTTCTGCCTACTAAGCCATAGTTCTGGCTTCCTTACTGTTTTTATATAAATCTTTGTACATGTTCTTATACTGTGGTATATTTACTAAAAAATAGCCTGAAATATCAGGAGACAGAGCCAAGCCATGAAGGTCATGCCACTACACCCTACTTCACTACACTCCATTTTAAGATGGTTTCTTGTAGCCCGGGTTGGCTTTGAACTTTGAACTTTTTTTTTTTTTTTTTGATGATTTTTTCTTTTTTTCTTTTTTCTTTTTAAACTTTATTTATTTATTTATTTGCCTTGGTGTTTGCCTGGAACTGGAACTACAGACAGTTGTTAGCTGCCATGTGGGTGCTGGGAATCGAACCCGGGTCCTCTGGAAGAGCAGACGGTGCTCTTAACCGCTCAGCCATCTCTCCAGCCCCCGAACTTTGAACTTTTTAAAGCTTTATTTATTTATTATGTATACAGTGGTGTTTTGCCTGCAACATTTCAGAGTACTTCTGTTGCAATTTCCTTTGAATTCTGCATCCAGAACTACTTCAAGACTGCTGGCTGAGATTATCCAGCCTCACAGACTACTTCACTCAGGATTTGCCCATAATCCTAAATCTTCGTTGGGTCTCCCTAAGATTACTAGCACCCCAATCAGCAGGAAGTAGTCTAGAGAACTACATCCACATTCTCAAAAATGGGTTTTGGATGTTTGTCTTTGTTTAGAATGTTGGCTACAAGTTGTTATAGATAATGCCAAGAAAAAAGCTAAACAAAAGAGATTAGATTTAGGTTCTTGTTTTAAAATGAAAAGAAGGGAAAATCCTCAAGACTGTGCTCTTGTACACTGTAAAGATTTGTCACTGTAAATATTAGTTTAAAAAATGCTGATTGGCCAAAAGTGAGGCAGACTTTCTAGTATAGGCAAGGATACCAGATAAAGGAGAATTCTAAGAGGAAGAGCAGAGTCGTCTGCCAGACTCAGAGCAAGCAAGATGAGAATGCTGCATTGAGCAAAGGTACCAAGCCACACGGCTAAACATAGAAAAGAACTATGGGTTAACTGGAGCCTTAGAATTAGCAAATAACATTCCTAAGCCTTGGGCCAAACAGTTTATAATTAATATAATAAGCCTATGTGTGATTTATTTGGGACTAAATGGCTACGAGACTGCCCGGGTGGAACAGAAAAACTTCTGACTACATTCTGTACTTTGTTTTTTCACAGACCAATAAACCTTATAGATTTTTCATACAATCATATAAAGAACTTCCTTGGTCATTGTTTTGTAGCTGAGTAGTGTCCCCCTTTGTGAGTGTACTATAAATTATTAAGCACATTTCTTCGGCATGAAAGTCTTCTATTTCAAATAATGCTATAATTAAAAAAAAAAACAAACTATAATATAGGGTCTGGAGAAATCGCTCAGTGGCTAAGAGCACTGGCTGTTCTTCTAGAGGCACTGAGTTCAATTCCTAACACCCAACATGGCAGGTCATAATTGCCTGTAACTCCAGTGTCAAGAGATCTGACACCTTCACACAGATATACATACAAGTACAACGTAATGCACATGAAATAAATTATAGTTTATATACATATAGTTTTAACTACATTAAGCAGAGTATCCAGGAGTATAATCTCACCACTTGAAGGTAGGAAAGTTAAGAATTCAAGGTCATCCTCTGCTATGCAGAGTTTGAGATCAGCCTGGGCCACATAATACCCTGTCTTTAAAAAAAAAAAATGAAAAGAAAGAAAATTAGCTGCACTAAGATCTATCTATAGAACAAAATCCTAGGAGAATTGTGAAGCATATATAGTGACTGATGCTGCCGAAAACTGTCCTCACTGACAGTGACAGCCATGACACTCCCACCATGTTTCGAGTGTGCCGGCACAGAGTATCGGTTGTGTGTTGGAAGATGACAAGTTCTACTGTTAACCCAATGGGCAGAGAGGAGCTCTGTAGTTCTCACTTGGGTGTTGCCCTTCTTACAAGGAAATGGATCACGTGTTAAAAACCACCTGCCCTAGCCCGGGCATGGAGATGCACACTTGTCCTCCCGGACTTAAGATGGTGAAGAAGGAGGTCTCTAAGAGTTTGAGGAAAACCTGAGCTATAGTGAGACTGCTCCATTCTTTCTTTGAACTGATGATCTTTTTTTTTTTATTGGATTATGTGAGCTCTTTATATAGTAAGGAAACTAGTCCTTAACTGTGATAGTAATTGAGAATACTCTTCCTAGATGACTTGTGTACTTTAAGACCTTCCTCCTCCCATGTACTGAGATTGTAGGCTTGTACCACCATGCACTATTGATGTAGGTACTAAGGATCAAACCCAGGGCTTCATACACACTGGCAAGTATCTTCCAAATAAGCTACATCCCCCAGCCCTTGGACACTCTCCTTCCATAGGCTGTCAGGAAACTCACCCTGGTGCTAAAAACACTAAAAATGTTTTTAAATTAAAATCTTGTAACTTTTAATGTGACTTTCCAGAATAGTTGCTTTTTACATCTCATACTGAAATTATTTACAGCATAATATTCACAGTGTTACAAATGAGCCCTGCTTCATAGGAGAGTGTGATGGATCAAATATGTAGAGTGTGATGCATTCAGATTTCACAGTGGGTAAAGCCTGGTTTTGAAGAAAGCCCAGGAAAAGAGTTCTTGGGCCTCAATATAGTGCAACACCCCACCCCTCCCCCCCAGGCATTCTTCCCTTTGCATATAGAAAAAATAACTAAACTAATGCTATTAGCCATTTCTGGCATAGGCACCCCCAACTCCCCCAGACTCAGTGCCAGTGTTCACTTAACCACATTCCCCAAATAGCCAAAGGACAAGAAGACATGGTGGAGGGATGTGCCATGTCAGAACACAGGGCGCATGTCACAGACGGGACAGGGTGAAAAGACAGGCAGGACCCCAAAGCTCTGGAGAATGAAACACTGTCCCCTGGTGCACCCTGTCTCACCTGGGCAGAGGATAAACGATGGGCTCGGTATCGAAGGAAAAAGTTCACCAGCTTGTACAGGTCATCCTCACTTTCAATTCCCAGGGCCTGAAGAGAAAACAAGATGGCCACTAAGATGCCTCACCAAACAGGCCATGAACTCAGGGTGCTGATAGTCAGCAGCTCCCCTCAGCATCCCTGGAGTCCAAATAGAAGGTCCAGGATGAGAGCCAGGAAGATGGAGTGAACTGGAACCATCAGAACACTGGAGCAAAGCCCAGAGTCAGGAGGGGGCTCCCACATCATGACACCAAAGGGAGAATCCACATCATAACACCAGGAGGGGATGGACTCAACACATCCATGACACAGAGGGGAGGGGTCCACACACACCATGACACCAAAGCCAATTTGAACTTAAAGGAAGGCAGTGATAGAAAGCCCAGAAAAGCCTAGAAGACCCTGGTGTAGACTCAGGGTTGGAGTAATGTTGAGAAAACAGGTTCTGACCCTCACCCCCATGTCTTCTCTGCCCAGTGGGACTCACAGAGAAGATGGCGTCCAACCTCAGCAGATAGCATTCACTCTTCTCCAGGGGGAGGAGCAGGCTCAGCAGTTTGCTCTCTATGAGGAAACCCTGAGGAGAAAAGGAAGATGGCGTCCCAGTCAGAGCCAGGTTTCAGAAACAAGGCATAGGGTCTGCAACCATCCACAATGGGACTCTCCAGGGGCAATGCCATAGGCTCTGACAGTGAGCCTTCAGGCAGCGGGGTCCTCAGTGAAGGCCATCTGTCAGTTCCCATCTTGGATTTAGACTGCCCTGTACCTTACCCACAAACCACTGGACAAACACCTGAGTCTCCACAGCACTTTAAGCAAAACTAACCCTCAATGGCCGCCTCAATCATTTTCTTCCAAATTGCTACAGAACCCAGAAACAAGCACTGAAAAGAGGGGAACAGGCTATGGAGGAGGAGTGAGCCACATCGGAACACATGGCCTGTGACACAGATGGGGTGGGGTAAGGAGAAGCCAGGCGCCACACTGAGCCAAGGAGGTCATGCTTTCCAGCTGTATATGACACAGGAGACCTGCCAGCTGACTCTGTCAACAGGGGTGGCTTCAATGGCACCAAAGGACTGCCTTGCCTATCCCCGGACTAAGCTACCACCTCATCTAAGAAACACCCATGAGATGTTGCAACAACCTTGCTTCATCTGAGCCAGCTCCAACATGTCCTTACTCTAAGCAAATAGACACAGTGCAAATAAATATTTTAGACCTGGAAGAGCCGGAGAAAGGCCACAGTTGGTGCAGCCACAGGAGCAGCAGACCCGGCAGATGGATTCATGGAAAGAAAAGCTACTGTCAACCAGCACTGCCCTGTTGGCCCGCTGTGGGAACAGCCATTACCAGCTAAGTCTCTCCAAGCACTGCCTCTCACTCCCCAGGCCCCTCTCAGGGCAGACCTGCCACTCCTGGCTCCAGGCCACAGGGGCTCGGAGGCCTTACCGACTCGTCACACAGAAGCATCAAGATCTTTTTGGTAGTCTTTGTTGAAACTTGCTTGGGCAGGTCCAGGTAAGACTCGTCATCTGCGTTTTCTGTCCCTTCTTCTTCTACAAGTGGATCAGAGAAAGGAAGGCGGTAAGAGGATGGCTTCTTGGCCTTGTGGACTTTGGGAAGCAGTCGGTGGCTTTCCCTGAGTAAATGGCCCTGCTTCTCTATGGCCAATCACATCTGAGTGACGAAAAATATCCTACATGATTATACTTAGGGATGGAGAATCAGGACAATCCTAGCCAGCCAGAATGATGTATTTTCCCAAACTTCACTTACCTGGGGACTTCATACTTCAAAGTCCAACCACGAGCCAAGAAGTGGGAGCAGAGTTTGAACCTATTTATTTGCATTTTGGAAACAGTCCTAGAGGTTATAAGTGACATGATTTTGAAACCCACAGAGATTAGAAGAAGCAGTTGATTTAAAGAGAAAATGGCTGCCTCACACGGGAACCCTGTCACCGAGAACTGGCAGCTGACCGCAGGAACTAAAACGACTCTTAACCCTAGAGGAAAAGGGCTGGAGAGATGGTCCAGAGGTAAGCGTACCTACTGCTCTCCTACAGGACCTGAGTTCAGATCCCAACACACATCATCAGTCCACAACCACCTGTAACTCCAGCTCTACGAGGTCCAGTGCCACCTTCTGGTTTTCAAAGGCATGCACATATAGTATGCACTCACACATAAATTTTTTTGTAATTAAAGGGGAAAACATACACACAAATAAAAACAGAGAAACTACAATTTAAAAAATAAAAAAATGTTTTATCATACCTTTATCCTATTAATTTTTAATCAGAAAATGAGAGATAAAATTATGGCATAATGGTAAGATGGTCCACAGAGTGAAGGTACTTGCCACCAACTCTGATAACCTAAACTTGATCCCTGGGATCTACATGGTGGATGAAGAGAAATGATACCTGAAAGTTGTCCTCTGACCCACATATGTGCTATAGATCAGACACACACACACACCAATAATTTGTGTTGTTGTTTGTTTTTTAAGAAAGGGTGTGGGCTGAAGAGGTGGCTCAGAGGTTAAGAGCACTGTCTGTTCTTCCAGAGGTCCTGAGTTCAGTTCCCAGAAACCACATGATGGCTCACAACCATCTGTGATGAAATCTGGTACCCTCTTCTGGCATGTGTATACAAAATAAATAATTTAAAAAAAAAAACTAAAAAAAAAAAAAGATAGAGTGTAACAGTCTTGTAGCAGGATTATGTTACATTGTAAATAATTGTCATGCCTACTAGTTTAATAAAAAACACTGATTGGCTGAAGGTAGACAGGAAGTATGGGAGGGGCTACCAGACTAAAAAAACTTTGGGAACAGGAAGAGCAGAGCAGAGATGCCAGAGAGATGCCAGTGAGATACAGAGAAAAGAAGCTGAAATGCTGCTGAGAAAAGGTACTGAGCCGCATGGCTGAACAAGATAAGAATCATGGGTTAGTTTAAGAATTAAGAGTTAGCAAGTTATATGCCTGGGCCCCAGGTCAATCAGTGGAAAATTAATATAAGTATTATATTATTAATACTTATTAATAATTATTTATTATTAATAACTAATTATTATTTGAGGCTAAGTGGGGCTGAGAGTGAGTGTGAACCTCTGGGCTAGGCCAGAAAGTCCAGCCCAGAAACATAATACTACACAGCCCTAGTTATCTTGGAACTTGATTTGTAGACCAGGCTAGCTTCAAACTCACAGAAATCCACTTGCTTCTGCCTCCTGTGTGCTGTAATTAAAGGCATGCACCCCCATGCTTAGCTATAAACCAATATTTTTTTGAAAATCACAAATCACCCAAGACTTACTGGTTATTCAAAGGGTAAAATAATATCTATGACCTGGCACATGCCTGTAATCCTAGAACTTGGAAGAGAGAGAAGAGCATCAGGAGTTCAAGACCAGCCTTGGCTACATATAGAGTTTGAGGTCTGCTTGGGCCACATGAGACTCTCAAAAAGAAAAATGCATGACTCTGAGAGTCTCAGACAGCATACAATGTTGAGAGTATAAAAATAACAACATCTCTATATAGTGATTTCCAACAAGATAACAAAGACATTTGCCCACTGACCCAGAAAATATGCTTGTAGTAATCTGACCCAATAGCTTCCCAGCAAAGAAAACAAAAAGACAGATGAATAGGGCTATTCACTCAGCAACATGTGTAATCCCCAAAGCAACCAGGCCTGTGGTGATCGGAGAGGGCTGTTTGAGGGAATTCAGGACAAACAATCTCCAACGGTATAGCAGATAAAGTGGAGGCTGTAGGTATAACACAGTGACTTCAGCGCCATGCCTAACATGTGTGAGGGGCTGAGTACCACAAAAAGCAAATAAATGTTTTGTTGTTTTGTATAAGGGGCACACATGTGTGGAGGTCAGAGGTCAACTCTAGGAGTCAGTGCTTTCCTTCTACCATGTGGGTCCTAGGGTTTGAACTCAGGATGTCAAGCGCGGCACCCACTGAACCCTCTCTCACTAGCTCACTACTGAGCATCTCTCCTGCTTTTCCCATCAGCCTGAGTTCTCGCTCAGAGGGCCCCTCAGTCTCAGCGACTGTTTCTAGTCACCTGTCTGCAGCAGCAGCTCCTCCAGTATCTGTGTGGCTGATTTGCGCTGCTGCCCGGAAATTGGCCCCACATTTTTCAGGAACCAGAAGTCAGGCATCTCCCAGGGCAGCCCCAGGTGCTGGGCATTGATGACACGGTCCACATCAAAGGCTCTTTGGGCTAGCACCTTTGCCTCTTCTTCGTTCATCAGCCAAATCTCCCGAAACTTCTCGGCATCGATGATGGCGAAGTGTCTGTGAAGGAAAGTCGCTGAGCACAGCCAGCTGACCTCAAGGCCTGGCCCCGCCCCCGCCCCAATAGTCAATAGGGTAAGAACGTGGGAAAGAATTTCAAATCCCCAACACCAGGATCCTGCCTGGGATAAAATGCAGCTGTCCCATGGGAGAAATAAAAATGGGCAAGCGACACATGGGTCAAGGGACAGAGGACGTCTTCAGAACCCTGGGCTAGCTCCAGAAGAACTGGCGATCTCAAGTCTAATGAGTCGCTGCTGCTGCTGCAGCATCCCTGCCAACTCTCCTTCTCGCCGTCACCCCCACTCCAGGACAGGATCCCCGGACACCTCATGGCTTTCTGTAGCTCCTTGAACTGTCCCACGAGCCGTTTGTAGTCGGAGGTGAGGGACTGGTTCTCCTCCTGAAACTGCTTTATCTGCTTGCTGTATTTTGCCCTCAGGTTGTTAAGGACGTCGTGCAGGCTGACCGAGAGAAGGTAAAGCAAAGTGGGACAGCTAAGCGAGGGCCACAGGCGCCGGCCCCTCCCACAGGCCCCTCCTGCCAAAGCAAGCTGAGATTCACCGGTTGAGCTTCCTTTTCTGCTGGGATTTGATTACAGTGCTCTCTTCGTCCCTCTTCTTCAGCACCTGGAAGTTGTATTCTAACTTCTCCTGGTTCAGCTGGTAAGTCGCTTTCATCTGCTGAAGCTGTTGCTCGAGAATCTGGTGTCAGTTTTAAAAGTTAACACTCACATACATACACGTGGACCTCGTAGGCCCTGGTGAAACATGCTACCCCCTGGGACCTTGATGCTCTAGAAATTCTATCAGTGCAGGACTAGATTAATAGTGGCTTGGCTGTTAAGAGCACTTGTTGCCATTACTGAGGACTGGGGTTTGGTCTCCAGCATATATGTTAGAGAAAGGACCCAGTGCACTGTCCTGGCTTCTGCAGACACCTACCTGCACACACATGTGCATACACACAAAGATACGCAACAAACACAAGAATGGAAACAAAATAAATGGGCTGGAGAGATGGCTCAAGGGTTGGGAGCACTGGCTGCTCTTCCAGAGGACCTGGGTTCAGTTCCCAGCAACCACATGGCAGCTCACAACTGTCTATAAGTCCTGTTCACACCAATGCACACAAAATAAAGTTAAATAAAGTTTAAAAAAAAAGAACAATAGTTTAAAAAATAAAATAAATCTAGGGGAAAAAAGTGTCAATAGAGGCAAAATAAAAGACAAATGGATAAAATATAAATCAATCATCCCAAAGCAAAACCTAATACTCAAGGAGGAAAGAGTGCATGAATTTCCATGTGCAACTAACTTTGACACTTTACTCCAGACCCTTTAATGGTATGAAAAGTTACCTTTTAAAAGATCAAAAAATAGCCAGGGAGTGGTGACGCATGCCTTTAATCCCAGCACTCAGGAACGCAAGTGCTCAGGGGCTGGCCAAGGACCAGTGAGGCAGCTTTTCAATTAGTGACAAAGGTTTCATGTTGGGTATGGTAACATGAAAAGACATGAACACAAAGAGAATCAGGTCTCCAGAGGCAACAAGTAGCTCCTGCAGTCCTCTCTGGGATGCAGAGTGCATGAGTATCTGCCGCAGCAGTGGTTTCCAAGGACCCCATGCTTCCCACAGGACAGCACTCCCAAACTTCACCAGCCACAGTGTTTTTATATTCATACTATACTGAGCACGTGAGCTTTAAATGCAAACTCTGCCCCATGAGCTCAATGCAAATGTCATTCTTTTTAAAATCTATTTTTATTTTATGTGCATTGGTGTTTTGCCTGCATGTATGTCCATGTGAGGCTGTTAGATCTTGGAGTTACAGACTGTTGTAAGCTGCCCTATGGGTGCTGGGAATTGTACCTGGGTCTTCTGGAAGAACAACCACCACCAAGTCATCTCTCCAGCCCCAAAATGTCATTCTTAAAAAGATTATATCAGAAAAATGTATTTTTCTATATATATTTAAAAATATTTTTGTCTTTTAAAAAATGGTACTGGGGATCAAACCAGGACCTTGTACATCTATCTATATGATCATTCTAACAATAAGACATACTTTTTAAATTTTATTTATTTATCATATATACAGTGCTCTGTCTGCATCTATTCCTGCATGGCAGAAAGGGGCACCAGATTTCATTAAAGATGGCTGTGAGCCACCATGTGCTTGCTGGGACTTGATCTCCAGACCTCTGGAAGAGTTGCTGGTGCTCCTAACCTCTGAGCCATCTCTCCAGCCCCCAGTAAGTCATACTTTAAAATATGTTTAAGGGTGGGGAGTGTAGAGGCAAAAGAAAAATAATTTCTGGAAGTCAATTCTGATCGTACAAGTCCCTTGACCTTTATGTCTATACCATGGTGTATGCACACACACACACACACACACACACACACACACACACACACGCACGCACGCACGCACGCACGCACGCACGCACGCACGCACGCACGCACACATGCACGCACGCGCGCGCACACGCGCGCACAGGAACACCTCTACTACCATCTTTTTTTTATGTGTATGTGTGAGTGCCTGCATGTATATGTGTGTACCATGTGCAGGTGAAGGCCAGAGCCTGAGTTCCAACTAATTGTGAGCCACCCTGTGGGTGCTGGGAACTGAACCTGGGTCTTCTGCAAGAGCAGCCAGTGCTTTTAACCACTGAGCCATCTCTGCAGCCCTTGGTACCACACTGTTAGTCTTGAGAACCATTTCCAGTGTCTCATGTCACTGAACACTTTAAGGAAACCTTGGTGATAAAAGACTTCAGTTTTTCCCTTTGCAATCTGGAAGAATTTAACTATGCTGACTTTATAAACAAAACCCCAAAGCAACCAGACCCAGGCAACCCAGCCACAGCAACCATCACCTGTTGGTTTTGATCTGCATCCCTGCTTGCACACCTTTGACTATTCATTGGCCATTTTTGCTTCCTCTGTGGCAAACATTTGCTCCTGTTCTTCCTTGAGAGCAATTCCGGGACCAACGCCTTAAGCACCACCAGTGTGCTGAGTGCCCAGCACCAGCCCTGAGTCCTTTGGGCTCCTCTGGCTCTCAGATGGAAGGCAGCTCCCTCCCACTGGGTCCCAAAGGAAGTTGTCGACAGTGTAGCCAAGGCTCCTCCACAACTCACAGAAGCCTGTGTCTCCCATAGTCTACCTCTGCAGGGCACAGCAGCACGATTTACACAGCTAATCATTAGTTTTGTCTCTTTACATTTAACATAATTTCCACACCAATGCCCCCAGTCAATCATCTCAAGTTTTAGTCTTAACACAGCCATTCTTGATTACTATATATATATTTTAAATATTTATTTTTATTTTATGCTAATTGATGTTTTGCCTGCATGTATAACTGTGTAAGGGTGTCAGATCTTGGAATTACAGAAAGTTGTTAGCTGCCATGTGGATGCTGGGAATAGAACTCAGGTCCTGCGGAAGAACAGCTTCTTAATTGTTGAACCATCTCTCTAGCATAGTTTATTGTTGCTTGTTTGCTGAGTTTGGCCTTTTTTTTTTTTTTTTTTTTTTTTTTTTTTTTTTTTTTTTTTTTTTTTTTTTTTTTTTTTTTTTTTTTTTTTTTTTTTTTTTTTTTTTTTTTTTTTTTTTTTTTTTTTTTTTTTTTAGAAGGGTCTCATTTAGCCTAGACTGGTCTCCAACTCACTATGTAGCCAAAGAAGACCCACTGATCCTTCTGGGATTACAGGCATGCACCATCACACCCCTGGCTCCATACTCAGCCCTGCACTAACTGCCACTGTTGCTGGCACGCACTCAATGTTTTGTGGTTAATATCGTGGTAGTAAAGACAGCAGCTCTTAGAGAGAATTGAGCTTACAATTTTAAATGAGCATGGATCAGTTGGGCCTAGTAACATAGACCTATAACCTCAGCCTAAGGCTGGGGCAAGTGTCACAAATTCAAAGCCATCCTGGCTACAGGGTAACTTCATGGCCAACCTGGGTAACTTGAAACGATCTCAAAACAAAAAGTAAAAATAGGACAGTAGAGCATGTGTTTAGTGTGCACAACACCCTAAATTTAATCCCCAGAACAATAGATGATAGGTAGATAGTATGGTGGTTTGAAAGAAAATGGTCCCCAAAGGGAGTGGCACTATTATGAGGTATGGCCTTGTTGGAAGAAGTGTGTCACTGGGGGGCGGGCTTTGAGGTCTCCTGCTCAAGTGTCCCTCGGTGTGGTAGTCATTTGACTTCCTGTTGCCTATAAGATGTAGCACTCGCGGCTCCGGCAGCATGTCTGCTTGCATGTGGCCATGCTCCAGCCGTGATGATAATGAACTGAACCTCTGAAACTGTAAGGGAGCCACCACCTCAATTAAATGTTTCCTTTATAAGAGTTTCCATGGTCATGGTGTCTATTCACAGCAATAAAAAACCCAAACTAAAACAGATAGACTCAAGATATATGATTGATAGACAGACAGACAAGAGCATGAGCATCCTAAAATTAAAGCATTTGTTTCCTTCATTAAGAGTTAAACTAAGGATCTAAAGAGAAATGACTCCCTGGTTAGGAGCACTGTCTGTTTTTGCAGAGGATCTGTATATCCTGTTCCTACCCCTCACACAGGGGCTCACAGCTATCTGTAACTCCCAACACTTGGAAGATGGAAATAGGAAGATCAAGAGTTCAAGGTCATCTTTGGCTACACAGAATTCAAGACTAGCCTAGGCTACATTAGACCCTGTCCAGAAGAAGAAGAAAGAAGGGAGAGGAGGAAGAGGAGGAGGAGGAAGGAGGAGAAAGATAAATACAGTAAGTGGCTGCCTCTGAGACACCATGAGCCTAGGACAGACACTCAGAGGCACTAGTCACCTGCGCCATCACCTCCGCCGCTGTCTCTCACCTGCACGTCACGCTCTAGCTTGATCTTGATGGTGTTGTACTCTTCACAATCCCAGGCCCGCTGCTTGTTGAGCTGCTTCTCATAGTCATCCACCTTCCTCATGCGGTTGGTGAGATACTCCAGCTAAGGGTGGGCAGACAGCCAGATGATGGAGCCTCCCTCCCAACTCAACCCTCCAGAGAGCCTGGCCAGCTGGGCACCATGCAGGGCCTGGGAGTCTCAAGGATGGATGTCTGCTGGCATTCAAAGGCCCAAGCCCCAAGGCTTTGGGTTCTCAAGAGTCCTGGCTGGGTTCATTATAGAAACTACAGCAAGGCAAGATGTAGATGTTAAACAGGGCTGGATGGTAGTCAGCTACTGAGAGCAATGTTCCAAGTTTAGTTCTCAGCATCCACGTGACTCCACATCACTGTAACTGCAGCCCCAGGAGATCTAATGATCTCCCTGGGTCTGTGAGCTCCTCTGCACATTCCCATATGCTCACACACCTATTCATGTTAAACACACCCTATAACCTAGCCTTTACAGTACAAAATAGTAACAACAGCAGCCCACCTTACGTATGTCATTTCTTTGTTCTGTGTATCTATGAAATAAAGCAAGACAATATTCCTACACTAGTTTTTAAATGTGTCTTAAAATTGGATTTTACACACCTGCAATCCCAACCATCAAGAGAGGCAGAAGCATGTCACAAATTCAAGGCCAGCCTGTCCTACATAGGGAGTTCCACATGTTCACAAGTTCAAGGCCAGCCTGTTTGACTTATCAAGTTCCAGGCAAGTGAGATTGTCTCAAAAAATTAATAACAATAATTAAAGTGTGTCTAGAAGTTTCCTGAGCTGGGGACATAGCTCAGCTGAAAGAATTCCTGCTTAGTGTACACAAAGGAAGCCCTGGGTTGACGCCCTAGTACCTCATAGATTGGACATAACATTGCATACCTATGATCCCAGCACCCAGGGAATGGAGGCAGAGGATCAAGGTCATCCCTGGCCATATTAAAAGTTTGTGGCCATCCTAAGCTACATGAGACCCCCCTCAAAAATTAAAAGAAAAAAATAAAAACATGTTCTTGGCCCACAAATACTGCAGCTGGAGGGGATTCAGGAGACAATGAACGACAAGATGGTGGAAACCCACTGGACACACTCGGCCTTAAGGCCACACTGATTACTGATGAAACATAGAAAGGACCATGAACCACACAAGTCCTACTCAAGGCACTTGAGGCTTGAGGCACTGACACCCTGGACACTCCCACCCACTCATCCACCCCCTTACCTCCTTGGCGTTGTGCGCCTGTAGTGCCCGTTCCCACTTCTTCTTATTACTGGACAACAGTTCCTGACGTTCTGACTCAAAGGCTTTCTACAACCAAGACAGGGAAAGATCCTGGTGTCTGCTTCCATTGTAGGGGGCAGGATTGGAGGGTGGTGTCCCACCAGTACCAAAGAACTTTTAGGTAACCACACGAGTGCCTAGCCATATAAATGGAGTCACATACAAATGTGGGCTTGCTAGATTTCATGTGGCCAGAATGGCTGCCAAAAGAGTTGAATGGAAATTAGCAAATGCACACTTCTCATAAATTCTGAAAGGAAGCTTGCCCAGAGTCCCATAGCTTGGTCTATTAGAGGCCTGTACTAAAGGCAAAAGAAGTGCTCTGGTTGGCAACCACAGGATAAACCTTGGCATGTACCACAGCCTTGATAGGCATTGGCATGGCTACAAAGACACCATGTAGATTGGAAAGGCCTGCTACTGAAGAAGTGAACTGAGTGACAAGCAGGAGAGGGCCCAGCCCTCTTGTCTCTCTTCCATTTTTGGAAGACTTAAAACCCAATCTCAATCTTGAACACATCATTCAAATTCAAGGTAATGATCTCTTGTCACTTCCTGTCCCTATTCCCTCACATCACCGGCCATACACAAGCCATACACCAGCCATACACCCATCACGCACTCCCCGTGACTAGTCTCTCCTACCAACTTGAATAGAGAGGCTCCTTGGTGACTGCTTTCAGCACACCTCTTGGACCATCTGAGACTAACCAATAAGAGCCGTCCTAAACATGGGTGGCACGTTAGATCAAAACCCTTCCATGAAACAGGCTGGGAGGGGGGTCTGGGTGGGATAAAGGGAGATGAGGACATTCTTTAGCAGAGGCAGACTGTTCTCTGCTTCCCACCTTTATGTGAACTGCTGGATGCCACACCCTCTCCATCAAGGCACACTGGATCCCCTGAAGCCACCAGCTAAAGCAAGATGTTTCCCTTTGTGATGTTCACAGAAAACTGACAGTGAGTGCCCTACATTGTCTGCTCATTCTCGGTACTTATTAGCACCAGCCAAGTTACATGCTTAGGAATTGACACGCTTAGCTCCCGCTGCCTACTGTGAGAGGTCAGGCCCCAATGGGCGCTCTTTTGCCCACGGCTGCCTTGCCTGCCATACACACTAGGTACATGATGACACTCGTTGAAAAACTGAATGAATAGGCAAACAAACCCTAAAATCAGAGACAGAAATCCGAGGTCAGAGCCATCAGACCCCCACCTTAGACCTCCAGGTGTCCCACAAGCCCTCACCTCGATGTGAATAAGCTCCTGACGAAAGTTCTTCATCACATTCTTCACCTGCTCCTCCATACGCTCCAGAAGCAGGCTGATGTCGTCCGACTGTTTCTTCAAGTCCTTCACATACTGGTCATCCTTTATTTTTAACTCCTGGAGAAAGACACCGCCAGAAGTTAGCCAGAAACCAAGACGGAAGTGGGAGCTTTCAGGCACACCCACCCACCACCTCCCATTCAAGTCTGTAAACCATGGGAATTAGGGCAGGAATGACAGCATGGCCTAGTCACGGGAGGGATGTGAGTGTGACTCGGCTCCAGTTACTTAGTGAGTGTGAAACCACTTTGGGTGTCATAGACGGCTCAAGGCTGGGCTGCCGTACATAGAAAGACTTGGTTTAAAAGAAAATCCAGGTGTGGTGGTATGTTGTAGAAAATTGTTTTAACTAAGCAAAGATGTGTTACATTTGTTTATGCTATGAACTATTACCTTAACTGTGTAAAGGTGTGTTACTTTTGTTTCTGCTGCCTTTGTTTAAGGAAGGAAGGATGTGTGTTTAATTATGTAAAGATGTGCTGCATCTGTTTCACCTTGCCTGCCTGAGGCACCTGATTGGTCTAATAAAGAGCTGAATGGCCAATAGCTAGACAGAAAGGGATAGGTGGTGGGCAGAGAAAATAAATAGGAGGAGAAATCTAGGGGGAAGGAATTAAAAGAGAATGAGAAGTGGAAGAGGCAAGAACGAGGCAGACGCCTGGGGCCAGAAGCCTGACAGCTGCCAGCCAGCAGACACAGGAAGCAATCAAAGTAAGATGAGGTTGGAGAGATGGATCAGTGGTTAAGAACACTGGCTGCTCTTCCAGAGGTCCTGGGTTCAATTCCAGCACCCACATGGCAGCTCACAACTGTTTAAAAAAAAAAGTCAAGGGCTGTGTACACCTTTAAATTCCAGCACTTGGAAGGCAGAGGCAGCATTCTACCACTGAGCTGCAGCCCTAGCCTCAACCCGAGAGTTTTCAACGAGTCCACATCAGAGTGAAAGCCTTGCACTGTTATTGGAGCCTGAGATGTAGCCCAGTTGGTAGAGCGCTCACTTAGCCGCTTAGCTGCAGTTGGCCCTGGCTTCAACCTACAGCACCAGGTAAACCAGTGACATATGCCTGTAACCTCAGCACTTGGGAAGCAGAGGCAAGAGGATTAAATGCTCAAGGTCCTTCTCAATTACAGACTGGTTTCAAAGCCAACCTGGACTATAAGACTGCGCCCAGAAACTGAAAACGAGAGAGGAGAAGCACTATTGAAATACCAGGACAGGTCACGTGTAGAATATGTGCTCTCACCTTATGTCATAAAAATTAACTCCGATGGAAGAAAAACTTAAAAACAAAGCCGAAAACAGGAAAAGCCTTGGGGCAGTGAGAACAAAATCAAAACTAGACAAGTGGGACCCTACCAGACTCAAAACCTTCTGAGCATTTAAAGCCAGAGTAAAGCGGAGTACACAGGATGAGTTAACAGAACTGGAGACCATCTTTCTGAGAAAGATGGAAAGCACAGTACCTAAGGGGCTTCAACTTAGCACACAAATACCATCAGGCGGATTTCTTTCTCTTTTTTCCCCATATCATCTCATTGCTATAGCCCATCTGGCCTTGGACTTGCTGTCCTCCTTCATCAGCATCCCAAGTGCTGGGATTACAGGTGTCTATGCCACTCCTGACTTCAATGATGCCACAGGCTGGATAATAAAGTAAGGCAGGAAAAGCTAAGAACCACCTGGCCAAGATCCTCTCAACTGGGATGAGGCCCCGCCCACCAACCACGTACCTCTCAGCCCGGATGGAGCCCCGCCCTGGCCACGCCCCCTTGCCTGCTGCAGCTCGCTGATTAGCTTGTTCTTGTCTTCTATGAGGCCAGCACAGTGCAACTGCTGCGTGTTGAGCATCTCCCACAGTTCCTGGGGAATCCGCTTCTTTCTGCCCTCCTCCCACTTTGCCGTGATCTCATCAAATTTGTCCTGGCTGGTCTTAACTTCATTCTCCAGCTTCTCGAGTCTGCAAGTAGAAGCATGCAAGGTACTCTAGATCCTACCTTCCAGAGGAGCAAGCAGCTTCTCCTGAGAACATGATACAGGCTCCATGGTCCAGGCTATTCGCTCAGATGTTTACCCAGAGCAAAACCAACTCTGGGGAAACTACTTTTAGCTTACTTTTGAGCTGCATTTCAATTTATTGAGTGAGTGAACGATTGTGTTTGTGTATGTGTGTGTACACATGTGCCACAGCCTGTGTGTACAGAACAGAGGACACCTTGAAGTCAGTTCTCTGCTTTAACCATGTGGGTCCCCTCTGAACTCAGTTCATCAGTTCATCACCTTTTATCCAGGGAGCCATCTCCACATCTTTTAGTTTAATGCTTCACCCCCAGACCAATAGCAAGTTCACCTCTTGACAGCCCACACACTGAAGCACAGACTACCACCCTTCTGTGTCTCTCAGGCTCCCATCATGCCCATGCTCAAATCCACATTGAAATGTGCAGTGGTTAATATTGTCTGTAAGCTTGATGGGGGTTAGGATCACCATGGAGACAAACCTTCGGGCGTGTCCGTGAGAGCCTGTCAGGATTAAATCAACTGAGGTGGGCAGCAGCAATGCAGAGGTTAAAGGGTGGAGGCCTGGGGCTGAGTCAGCAGAAGCTGAGTCCAACACCAGCATCCATTCCTCTACCTTTGGGCTTCAGCTGCAGTATGAACAGCCACCTCAAGCTTCTTCCAACATGACATCTCTTCCAAGATGGACTGTCACCCCGAACCATGAGCCAAAATAAGCCCTCCCTTCTCTAGGCTCATCTTGCCCGCTCTTTTGCCAAAACATCAAGTCAAGTGACTCAGACAAAACCTCTTCGTCATAAACTCCAACCCTGTCTTCAGTCAGTGCTGAAGCCTGTCTGTGCATTCATATCAAGCCAGCTGGGTCGGGTGAGACGGTGACATGCTTAGAATTATCACACACAGATTCAAATCCTGACCTTACTCGAGTAGGACTCAAGTGACCACTTAACATCCACAGCCTCCCTTTCCTTCTCTATGCAACACACAGGATGAAACATCTACCTTGGCGACCTTTGTGCACCTACTGTTAGGATTAGCAAAATAACACACTGTCTGGGGGCTCAGTGCCTGACGATCACCTCACAAGTAGTACCTAAATTCTTTTTGTTGAGAGTCTCAGCTGTCGTCCAGGCTGCCCTGAGTGGCTTCAAGACATTGAGATTATTCTCCTACCTCACCTTTCCAGCACTGAGGTGAACACAAGCATGGCTTCCACACCCAACTCTTAAATTCTTATACTTGCTTTCGTGGGCAACATAGCCTCGCGGTGTCTGATCACTCTCCTTCCATCATCAGTAACAAAATCTGGAATGCCTTTTAGAAAAGCCAAGGAGGCCCTGTGGAGGGGTACCCTGAGGAGGAGATGCATCAGAACTGACGGGACAGCTCTTCTGAAAATGGTGGCTAGAAGCACATCAGCAAATGCCTATAACTCTATAAAACTGTCACCCAAAAAAGAGGCACAAATTTTTTTAATGACAGGAGCTACAGGATCACATACCATACCTCCACTGTCCAAACTAGGTCATGGTAGGTATTACATTTTTTCTTTTCTTTTCTAAAATATGTTGCCAAATATGTATATAACACTGAGCTACCTGTGGATCTAGCCATTTAACTGACTTAATATATCGGGCTTCTTGGTTGATTTTTTTTGTCTCCTCTCTCGACTCCAAGTCTTAACTATTTAGAGGGGCCTTGTAACAGCGCCTCTAAAGGCCAGACACGGTAACATCATGCTTCAGCATGACTTCAAGTAACGGTCCTGTAGGCCAGACTACATGAAAATAAAAAAAACCCACACTGTTTCTCAGGGTGGTTATTAGCATCAGGGAAGCCCGGATAAGAGGAAGAAAACTCAGTGCACAAGGACATTTTGACTCAAAAGTGCTGTTTTGCCTGGGCCTTCTCGGAGGCCTCTGCGGATGGAACGCTAGGGGGCACTCCAAGCCCAGGTTTCCATCTATTCTGCTGCAGCTTTAGAGCCTTAGGAAAGTTTGTTGGCAGAAGCGGGTGTTGACTTCAGGTGAATGTAGGCCCCGTAGTCATCTCCTGCTTTGTCAACAACTCCTACTCAATAAGCTGCACCTGCCAAAGTCATTCTCGGGGATGTTAGCACCATCCGAGCCACACCTGCCACATCTGAGCTTCTTCTGAGATTGCACACCTCCGCCTAAAGTGCCTGCTCACCAGCCGAAAGCCCAGTTTCCAGCCCAACTCAGAAGCCTGCTGAGCTTCCTCTGACCTCTGCAGAGAAACCCTAACCCTCCTCGTGTCACTGCCCACGGCTGGAGTTGAGTGTGCCGCGATGATCAAAGGCAAGGGACGCAGGGACGCAGTGGCAGTGCGCTCCTTGCATGCCCACACGGCTTGGGACACTCGAGGAAGGGAGGGAGAGACGGGGAGGAGAGCAAAGAAGGGAGAGGGAGGCATGAGGAGCAGGAAGGAGATTTCAGGAGAGTTAAGTTGGACAAATTTTCGTTCCGAGAACTCAAAAGGATTTAAGGGCCGGCACGTCTGCAGTGCGCAAGCGCAGTCAAGGGCTCACCGCTGCCGCTTAATCTCCTCCTCTTCCACCCGCCTCTGGATCTCTCGGATGTCTGTAGCCACCTGGATATTGGTCACCAACTCAGTGCCACAGAGCAGCAGTTTAGTCAGTTTCTGAAAGACAAAGAGTTGAGAATGTGTAAAGCTAGGACATTCTATAAAGAATTTAAGAGGGCTGATGACATGGCTCACTGGGTAAGGGTCTTTCTGTCAAACCACATAACTTGAGTTCAACCCCCAAAACCTACACTGTAGAACCGATTTTTACAGATTTTCCTCTACCTCCCATATGCACCATGGCACAATACTCCAGGCATATAAAATAAATAAAATGTAATTCTATATTTAAAACATTAAGGTTGGGATGTGGTAGTGCACACCTTTAATCCTAGATAGAATTCGGGAGGCTGAGGCAGGTGGATCTTTTTTTAAGACCATCCTACTCTATACAGCAGATTTATTTATCATGTACACTGTGTTCTGCCTGCATGTGTGCCTGCAGGCCAGAAGAGGGCGCCAGACCTCATTACAGATGGTTGCTGGGAATTGAACTCTGGACCTCTGGTAGAGCAGCCAGTGCTCTCCAGCCCCTCCCAGGATAGTCTTTAAAGACATAACAATCCTCTTGGATGCTGCCGCTACAGACATGCGCCACCTTCCCTGACAAGAACCCACCATCTGAAAGCTTACTCCTAGGGAACCCCCTCCAGGACAGACCCATCTAGAAACAGCAACACAGAAGGTGTAGTTCCTTCTTGCCTGCCTCTGGAGACCACGCTAAGGGACTGTGGCCAGCTCATACCAGTCTGCTCTCCTCTTTCTGTTTGTAGCTCTTGCTGTGTTCCTCCTCACTCTCCTTCTTCCCGTCTAGATACTCTCCCAGGGCTTCCCTGGAACAGAAAGAGAACAAAGCGGGCCGGTGCTACTGTTACCTCCGTGCTCCGTGCTCCGTGCTCTGTCTTTAAACACATCACATACCCCAAAACGGAACACTTGAGTTTTCTTTTGTCGGTTTTTTTGGACACGGGGTCTCATTATGTACCCCTAGCTGGCCTGAAACTTGATATGTAGACCAGGCTGGCCTTGAACTTAAAGAGAACCACCTGTGCTGAGATTGCAGACATGGGTCATCATGCCAGACTAAGAGACAATTTTAAATAGTAAGACTCCAAGAACTAGAAATGTACTCCGTGGTAAAAAGCTTGTCTAACATGAAAGCCCTGGGTTCAATCTCTGCCCCCAGAATCACAGAAGGAAAAAAAAAATCACCATACACACAATGATAATATAAACAGTGGAAGTATTTACATACCAAATTCTAAGACAGCAGGGGTTATGTAGAGAGACCCTGCCTCAAAAAAAAATCAAAACAACACACAGTGGCAGTGCACACCTTTAATCCCAGCACTCTGGAGGCAGAGGCAGGTGGATCTCTAAGTTCAATGCCAGCCTGGTCTACACAGTGAAAGCCTGTCTCAACAAACAAACAAAAATCCACACTAGAAGCAATGTAAGAGAATAGAGAACCTTAGCATACCAAACCTATCTTTGAATAAATCCAGTCAGGTGAAGAAGACTTGCATGCTATCAATCTGTTGGAGCTGTCAGTTTGCAGAATCTGGAATCACCTGGAAGACTGGTATCTGAACTGTACGTGGGGCTTGTCTGGACAGTATACTGAAACGGGAAAACTCATTGCTCACCATCCCTGGCTGGGATCCTCCCCTGCTGTGAACTCTGAACTGAACTTGAACTTCTGCTCAACCTGATGATACCCAGTAGCCTGCATCTCCTCTGTGTACCGTTTGTCTCCCTGATGACCAGCAGGTTAGGATGCCAGCCAAAGTCATCTTTTGTGGTAGGTTCAGGCACTTTTGAGCAAGACCTAGAAGGCATGGCTTTGAGGTATTGAGGACTCCTTTATGGGACGTGGCCAGCCCCACTTTGAAGACCAGTGACAGTCTCTCCTCTGAGAATATAGGGAGCAAACAGGAAGGAAGGGCAGGCAGCCTGCAATCGATGTTCAAAGGAGGGCTGGCCACTGCTGCCGTGTGGGACATTTCAACCCTCCAGAAATTGCCCTAAAGTTCAATCTTGTATCAGTGTTTCATACAGACTCCTTAATAAGTATTAATCTTGTTATATAATCAATTGCCAGTAAGTAATTCCTAAAATAATCTTTCACCTTTCTGACTTTCCTTAAGCATCACCTTGGGTTCTAGGAGGGAACACGTCTGCCCGGTAAATGGCCTTTGATGAGAAATAAAACCAGCCTAGGGCAGTATGGACTTCCTTATCTCTGGCAGGCTCTGCCTCACTGGTTCTGAGATGATGGTCAACTAGAAAAAACACAGCCTGAAAGCTAGGAACCAGGAACAGATTTACCTCGTTGGTATTTACTCTCCAGCATGGCCACATTAAGAATAAACTGGGCTGGAAAAGTGGCTCAGCTGTTTAGAGCACTGGCTATTCTTCCGGAGGTCCTGAGTTCAATTCCCAGCATCCACATGGTGGCTCACAACCATCTGGAATGAAATCTGGTGCCCTCTTCTGGCATGCAGGTGTACAAGCAGGTAGAACACTGTATATGTAATAAATAAATCGAAGAAGAAACGGAGGAGGAGAAAGAAGAATGCCCTCATCCACAATACGCTCATTAATTAAGAAAATGTCCTACAGCCCAATATTCACCAGTCCAGTGTTTGGTAAAACTGATCCTCATCTTTACTAATTTTCTTAAGTTTTCACAAGGACACAAATACAGAAGCACAAAATGACTGCAGCTCTTACACCATTGAGAATGCAAAACAGTCTCAAGCATATTAGCAGCTGACTTTTTAAACATTTATTTTTATTTTTAATGATGTATATGTATATGTGTTGGGGGAGAGTGTGTGTAGAGGGGCAGGTGCTATGGAGTCCAGGAGATGGCAGTGAATCCCTGGAACTGAGTTTCAGGCAATCATGAGACACCCAGTGTGGATGCTGGGAGCCAAAAGCTGGTCCTGAGCTAGAGCAGCTAAGATGCGCTCTTAGCCACTGAGCCATCTCTTCAGTCCCAGCAACTCAGTAACCTCGAGGAACACAGAAAGCAGAGACTAGTAGCTCCCACCTGTAATACCAGCTCTCTACAGACCAAGGCAGGAAGATCATGAGTTTGAGGCCAGTCACCTGGGCTACATAGTATCTCAAAAAGGGAGAAAAAAAAATGCCAGTTGAGGTAGGCACTATGTTTAACACTTATAATCCCTACTATCTGGGAAGGAAGAAGGAAGGGAAATCCTTCGGGAGATGTCAGCAGAAGCCGAGTCCCCTCTGCAGATTCTTAGTCCCAGTAAGATGTTCTGGAAGGCTGAGTATAGGTTAGTTCACACCTGTAATCCGAGCATTTGGAAGATAGTGAGGCCAAAGGATGAAGAATTTAAGGCCAACCTGAGCTACATAGTGAGTTTGAAGTCAGTCTGGGCTGTTGAGACCGTATCTCAAAAAAAAAAAAAAAAAAAAAAAAAAAATCCGGAAGGATGTGTTGAAACAGGCTGGAAACAGAAAAATCATGGATTCGGGGTGGCCTGGGAGGGGGGAACCTCACCCATGAATCTGATTGAAACCTCTCTCTGGGAATAAATAGTCCCCTGAAATGAACAGCATTTGCTTAAGGCCTTTCTCCTGTAATTGCAGCATTTAGGAGACTGAGGCAGTAGGATTACTGTGAGTTCCAGGCCAGTCTGGGCTACAGAGTGAGACCCTCAGTCAACAATAACAGAAACAAACAAACCAACAACTTTGACCTAAGCACTGGTTCTCAGTCTGGTCCCCCCCGCCACCAGCAAACTGGGTTTGCAGCCTTCAGAAACAGAACTGAGATAAACTTGGGGTCACTAGACTTCCCAGTGGGGTCATATTGTTCTCTCTCTCTCTCCTCTCTCTCGTACCGGTGGCCAGAGCTAGGCATGTTGAGGCTCCCAGAGACAGTTCAGTGTCCTAGAACTCCAGTAACAAATTCATATTTTAATTAGAAAGTAAGACACCTGGGAAGATCATAAGTTCCAGAGCAGTGTGGGCCTCACAGCCAGACTTCCTAGGTCCTTCAGTGCAGGAAGGGAGAGGAGAGAGGGAGGAGGGTCTGGAATTCTCCGAGGAGGCAGCAGGCAAATAGCTTGCCGCGCCCACACTGTTCTCTACCAAGAGGCTTCCCTTCCTCCCAAGGCACAAGTAGTCATAAGGGCTCCCGAGAGGCTTTGGGAAGGAAGCTGTCAGGGTTCCAGCCTTCTTCAGGAAACAAGGGGATCCCTTCACTGGCCTCAGCTCCACCCACTCTGTTCAAACTCCACTGAAGCCCATTTTTGAGATAAGAGAGCTGAGAGCCCCCATTAGGGAGTCTTACCCAAATCCTTTCCCTCAGTTTCCTGATCTGAATTTACCCTTGGCTTTTCTAGAAAGAACACTGATTGTTCCCTTCCTGCTAGGTAGGACATTACAGGCTAACTCACCTGTATCCCCCATCCCTACCTCAAACTTCCTACACTGGCCATCAATCAATCAATTAATAACCAGCTCTGACTAAATACTTCCAGCTAATCCCTGGAGCAGAGATGAGGGCTCAGAGGGGAGAGTGACTGCTAGAAACTCTCCATGCTTTCCTTCCAGTCCCTCTGCTGTCATACAGCCTCCTAGGTACTAAGCTGGCCAGCATTCCTAGCTAGATCTTTCTTGGGCTTCAAGCCACACTTTCTAGTTATCACATCCATTCTCCTTTTCTGCCTCCTGTCCTTGTCACAGCTCATAATGCTCCTTACTTCCTCTCTCCCTCATTAGAGTATAAACTTCCTAAAGGAACTTTTATCTTAAATGTCACCAGATCCCTACCTAGTGTCGCTGTCAAGGCCAGAGTGACAGCCAAAAGCATCATCCACAGACAGCTTTGGGGATGGTTAAATCTGGCAGCTATTTAGGGCCAAACAGAAAGACAAGAGTCTAGTTTATCTGTTGGCCAAAGAAATCAACAACAGATATACTGAGAATACTCCTGCCTTGTCCAGTTCCTGAACAACACCAGTTCTCATCTCAGAACCTGTTAACTAAAGAGGTGGTTCCCAGGGAGAAGAACCTGGAACACAATGGCAAGTACATACTGTAAGGATGCCCGTAGCCCTTCCCCCAAAGCACTGATGGTCATTGGAGACCTGGTAGTGGAAAAAGAGGGATAGCCAGATAGTTTTAGGACAATTACAACAAGATCTGAGTTACCACTGATACCTAAAGATGCAAAACATCATCGTGGCCTTACCCGACTAGGATGAAGGCACACAGCACCAACGTCTTATGCTTCTGTCCACTCAGCCAATGGCCATTTTTCTGCTCACCAGAAGTAAAAATGAAATGAACTACTTACAAGCTGAAAAGCTGTCACATTAAGTCTGGGTAAGAGTTCTCACAGTGTGGAGCTAAACAGATGTCCCTTCGATTGTGCTTAAGCTAATAAAGACTTCGGAGCCTGGGGGGGGGGCATGGTAGAGATGCAGGCATGGTAGAGATGCAGGCATGGTGGGGATGCAGGCATGGTAGAGATGCAGGCATGGTGGGGATGCAGGCATGGTAGAGATGCAGGCATGGTAGAGATGCAGGCATGGTAGGGATGCAGGCATGGTAGAGATGCAGGCATGGTAGGGATGCAGGCATGGTAGAGATGCAGGCATGGTGGGGATGCAGGCATGGTGGGGATGCAGGCATGGTGGGGATGCAGGCATGGTGGGGATGCAGGCATGGTGGCCCTCATCACACTTCCTAACTCACTTGAAATACCTGGATGGATTCTAGAAACATTATCAATTCTTGCAAGCACAAACAAGTAGCTGTCCTGATCTTTGCTACAGTATGTCCTAGGTCCCAGTGAGTGTGATCACTGACTGAAATGAAAGCTTTTACATTTTATTATTTTATTCTGAGGAAATAGGGTCTTACTATGTAGACCAAGCTATCCTTGACCTCAAAGAGTTCTGCCTGCCTCTACCTCTTTATTCCTCTGGGATTAAAGGCATGAGCCACAACACCTAGCTGTCCCAAAACTCATTGCTTGAATGTTCTGGAAGAAAAAGTTTCCTGTTCACACTAAAGAGCACACCCATCCCACACTGCAAGGCTCCCACCCAGCCTCCAGCCCCTACCCCCACCTCCCGCTCTGAGGTCAGGACCCCAGCGCAGCACCCCGCCGCTTCTCACCGCCTCCGGGCTTCCTGGCGGGCAGCGATGCGCAGGCGCCGGGCCTGGATGCGCTCCTGAGGGTTATCTGAATGCACCGAGGGCCCGTGAATCGGGGTGGCTAAGTGTTCGTCCCCATTCTGCTCTATGACCCCAAGGTTTCCTGGCGGATTCATGGCAGCGGCCTCCGGTCCACTGGCAGCTCCGCCTGGACCAGCAGCCCAGTTGCTAGGAACAAACCGTTACCAGGGGGAAGGCAATCACCTGACCCACAGCTGGAGTAGTTGTGCGTGCGCTGTGCGCGCGCGCACTACTCTTCAATCGCTCACCAACTTTGTATCCCAATTGGGACTTTATTCCCCTAGCCTGAAGCTAGTTTGCACGGGCTGGCCTGTCCTCATGAAAACAGCTGGAACGTGTGATACCTCGTCACTTTCTGAATCGAATGAGTATTTATTTCAAAAATGGACATTCCTTCAAGGTAACTTGGTTTCTGCTACATGAAAAGCATTGTGCTCTAGCTAGGGATAGTGGCGTCCTTTCCTCAAGCAGAATGTAGAGTGTAGAGCCCACTGCGTTTTGGTTTTTTTTTTTTGTTTTTTTTTTTTAAAGTGTGAACCCAAATACAAACATCATCACCTGCAGCCAGGAGCAGAAGAATGGTTTGGAGGAAGGAGCCCAGGACACCACAACTCTCCCAAAGCAAGTCTGCAGAGAAAAACATTCCTTAGTCACAGTGTCCCTTGCCAACAAAAATTATGTTCCAGGCTCAGCAGGTGATGTCTCTTACCCAGGAGAGTGACCCACATTATGGAAAAAGCAGCAGTTCTGATGTAAACATACGAGTAAATTTTTTAAAAATGTTTTCATTAAGAATTAAAACTATGCATGTGGGCTTGTGATACAGCCCAGTAGTAATGGGCCTGCCCACACCAGCAAGTGGGTAGGGAGGTGGGAGCCCCAGAGAAAGAACACACAAAACAAAATAAAAAAAACAACATCCCTGTAATAGGAGCACTCAAGAGTCTACGAGACTACATAGTTCTTGGACTACAGAATGAGACCCTGTCTCTAAGTGTAATAATTAATTTTAATAATTAAATTAAAAATGTAAAGCCCTACACACACACACACACACACACACACACACACACACACACACACACAAATCCTTTTACCCAGACATAGTGGTTCTCAATTAGCCCTCTGGGAGGCTGAGGCAGGAGAATTATAAAAAGTTTAAGGTCAACCTGAACTACATTGCAAGACACTATCCCAAAAGCAAACCATCCAAGAGTATTTTATTTTTATAGCTTTGGAGTTTGAACCTAGGGGCTCATACATGCTAGATGAGGGCTCTGCCACTGAGATGCTATCCCTAGCCCTACAGCCTTCACGATAAACTGTATCATTTTGACTGGACCTCCCCATCAGCCCATGGACAGCTAAAGAAAGATCTTAGAACACAGAACACATGCGCTAGTCCTGGACATGCCCTGCCAACCTTGGACAAATCACAATTCCTTGAAGGCTATTTCCTCAGCTGCCAACAAAGTATTTACTGACTTGTCAGCTTGACTTCAAAGTCAGGCCAAGAAGATAAGCCCTTCGTGAACAAGCCCTGCCAAGAGGAAAGAGGAGTCTTTTTTTCTATTAATGCATTGTTAGTATCAGTTTTGCAAGTCTGGAAGTGGTGAGAACAGGGCAGGTGCTTCTCTGACTTAGAGCCTCCACTAAAGCTCTCTCCTTTGTTATAAACTCAGGCATTGAACTCTCCTAGGGGCCTAGGCTCTGTCTGGTTCTGGTTTGTGCTTCTGACTTTCATGAAGGAATGTGTCTGTGTGCTTTTACATGTATTTAGTTAGTTGTGGCTGTGAGTAGGACACTATGAGACAGTCAATGGGAATGAGCCGATACACAAGAGATAAAGGTACCATAAAGTTCCAAGAAGTACTTCCAATCAGAAGTTCAAGGTCATTCTTGGACAACATAGTGAAAGTAGAGGGCCAGCCTGGACTACAAGAAACCCTGTCTCAAAAACAAACAAAAAACAACCCAGGTGAGGTGTGGTGGTGCATATCTTTAATCCCAGCAGAGGCAGAGGATCTCTGTGAGTTGGGGGCAGAATCCACAACAAGTAAGCAGTAGGCATATTAGGTGGTGAATAGCCCTAATGCTGTACAGGTATCAGCCTAGCTTCTTGTGTGGGAAGGCACTGACTTGATTTTTCTGTTGTTTGGCTGCTGTTCACTCTGGGATCTCACCCCCTTCTCTGTATCTGCGTTAGCTGTAAAGGGAAGCTGGAGCTAGTGTGTCGACACTGCGCATTAATTAGTATGTGTGAGGCTCTGGGCTCACCCCCAGCATCTCAAGACAGGCAAAACAACACAATGCAGAGGGCAGATGGCTTACCTAGGAGAGCATCTACCTCCTGCTCTCCCAGCACCTACGCCCCACCCCGAGTGGCTCCAAACTGCCTGTAACTCCAGCCCCCCCCCCCAATCTTCAAAACAAAAACAAGCAAATGCTTATGTTCTTTGCTGGCTGAAGATTCTCAACATAGGCTGGAGACCGCCATCTAGACTGACCCATAACCTCAGTAAAGGCTCTGAGCTAATCTTTCCTGACCCAGTCCTGACTAGCTGTTCTTAGCCAATCTCAATTATGTAAAAAGTCCTTTTGTTTGCTTTGGATGGTTTAAACTGCCTTAAGACACATCTCACCTTGCAGCCCAGGCTGGCCTGGAGCTCAGTATGTGGCAACCTCTCAATTAGTAGGATTACAGATGTAAGCCACTGTGCCTGGGCTGCAGTAAATTTTTCACTGGTGTGGGAAACAAGTGATCCTAGGGAGGCCCCTTACAGGACAGTCTGCCTGGGTTTATTAACATTTCACATCTCAAATTAACATATGCAGTGTCAAGGCCATTCAACACATCCTAGGAAAGAAGGGTGCTTGGAGGCATACTGATAGGTTTTATTCAGCACTGTACATCATAGCATCTACCAAGATACCTGTTCCATGGGAAGCTGTATGCTTATTATGGTTACTTGTATTTTGAAAGCTGGTGTGGTACAACATCTATCAAAGAACTGCCAGAGCTGGGTCTGGGGAGATGGCTCAGCAGTTGAGAGCACTGGCTGCCCTTCCAGAGGACTCAGGTTCAATTCCCAGGACCTACATGGCAGCTCACAACTGTGATTCCAGCTCCAGGGGACCTCACATCAATGCACATAAAACAGAATTAAATAAATTACTTCTTAATTGTCAAACATTTGTGGGATGCCATGGAATTTAAGAATTTATGTGACTTAGAATAATACCCAAGATCTATTAAAGAAAAAAATAGAAGCAGGCAAGTCTCTTAGATAAGTCCACCACACCTGTGTTTTCAGACGTTCCCTGAGTCTTTACTCTTAACCTCCAGGCTTAAATATGTATTTAAATATTATTAAACCCCAGTCTACTTCATACAAAAAAGGAAGACAAGGTTCATGGAAAAGCATCACACAATTTTACTTAAAATGTACACAGAATAGACAGACACAAGAAAATTAAGAGAAAGTTCACAAAGTGAATATCCCTGGGACCTGGGCTCATTCTTCAAGGACAACACACCCCTAGACATCTTGCAACCATACTATGGTACAGAGGACCATGTACCTGCATGTGGATCCAGTGCCTTAAACCATGTGGGCAGCTAGCTAACAAAAGTATCTGAAGCCCCAAAGTCCAGAGCTGCAGACCCCAACACACAGAGAGAAGGGTGGTTTTATAGTTTTGTTGATATAGTGTATTAAAGTGTAGCTCTGGCTAGACTAGAGCTCACTCACATTTACGGGATTCACCTTGAATTCCAGGCAACTTCCCTGTCTCAGTCCCCCAGCTCTGGGGTTACAGGCAGGCATCACCACAGCTAGCTGCTTAACTTAATGTCTATAAACAGGGACATGGGAACACAAAACACATTGATCATATTTCATGAGCCAACTCACAATTCTATGTCTGTATGTTCACACTACTTACCTTACCTGGAGTGTAGGATGTCTGAAAGCCCATCACATCCTTTAGAAATGTCTTGGTTTATTTAATATTCCAATTTGTGTAAATTTTACCAATTTGTCTGGCAGAAGGAAATCGTTATCCAATTTTAATACTTTAGTATTATCTTTTCCCATATGAAGGAAGAGGCCGGGATGATGGCTCATAGGGTAAAAGTGCTTGCTTGCCACCAAGCCTGACCATTCCATGGGAGCCCATAATGGAAGAGAAATCTCACAAGTGGCCTTGACATCCACATGTGGGCAGTGGCACACCCCTTCAGCCAGTAAGTACATCAGGGTCCAGGAGCTGTATTAGAGCTTGAACAACAGCTGAAAGGTTTTTAAAACTTAACCTAGAGGGCAGACATGTGGATCGGTGGAAAGCTTGCCTAGAATACATAAAACCCTAGGTTCAATCCCTAGCACAGAAGTAAACTGGCACATGTCTGTGATCTCAGCACTCAGGAGGGTAAGGCAAGAGGATGGGAAGTTCAAGGTCATCGTCAGCTACACAGTGCTACACAGCCTGGGATACATGAGACCCTATCTTTACAAAGTAATGACAACTGTAAAATGGCTAGAAGAAGCAAGTTCGTGTCTATACTTCCACACCATCCTGGGGGAATCAAACAGAAACGTTGCTGTCACTGTCTGGTAGTGAAGTAAGTCATATCCAAGGATGGTCTTTGAAAGCAAGCTGGTCTTTTTATACCCAAAATAAGCAATAATTAGAAAGAGAACAGCAGCCTCCTTCTCAGGGCTAGCAATGTAGTTCAGCTGGAACCCCAGCAGGGCAAACCAGGCTGGATGGCATTCAGGTCTGTAATCCCAGTGATGGTGAGTGGAACAAGATCACAAATCCAAGGTCACCTAGAGTACATCCTTGACTACATATCAAGTTTGGGACTAATGAAGACTTAGACTCATTTTATTTATTTGATATATATGTATATGTGTGTGTGTGTGTGTGTGTGTGTGTGTGTGTGTGTGTGTGTGTGTGTGTGTATGCATGTGCATATACAAAAATCAAACTATGCTTTACCCTGACCAATGGTTCTGAGTCAAGGATCTGGGACTGCTTCCCATTACAGAGCCTTCCCTTCTGACCTACCAAGGAAGGATAGGGGAAAAAAAAAGATAACTTGAAAACAATTAAAAGGATTTAAAAATTATTTATTTTTATTACAATAAATATTTATCAATAAAAGAATTAAACAATTTAAAACTAAAACCTACTGTTTTACTTTTGGAGTTCACAATATAAATCCAGTTGAAAAGTCAAGGCTTCTAGAATCCGCTGACAAGAAACAGGTCTTGATTATCCCGACTAGCAGCAGGGAGCAGTAACACAGATAATGCAAAAATCACATTAAAACGCCTCGTAGTATTCCACTATACATCAAATAACAAGACTTGGAACATTCCAGTAGAGTTAAACAGGCTGCAGAGCTCTGCTTTGGCAAGGGAAAGAATCTCCCCGATGAAGTCCACAGGCACACAGCTCCCCAAACTGCCTCCTAGCCAGAAAGGGCCCAGCAGACCCTGAAGCCTCAACCCTGAAGACAGCAGCCAGCATTCTTAAAGCGGGTCCTTCTGACTCACAAGTACCCTGGTAAAAACAAAGTGGACAGTGATATACTTAGGGGCTTTCTCAAGGCCTGAGATGACGTGGGGGGGGGATATGGCCCCAGGTGGAGGAGTGGCTTTAGATGTGGACCACAGGCACATCAAGTCCACACAAAGCAACAGTCTAGTGATGGTTACCACCTGGCTGATAATCAAGAGTAAACTCCATGTAGATACCATATCATATATACAGACAGAGAACAGGCATACATGTTAAACGTGTATATATACAGAGCACAAGGAAGCAGATTAAATAAATGCTACATTACTTCCTATTAGCACAGAAAGTCCTATACAGGCCAGCTACAAGTAAAGGTATTTGAAAGGGGAAAGATATTATGTCCTTTTGTGTCTGTACCTCTGACATCACTTTCACTCTTTGCAGAAAACCCATTCTGCCTGCCCTGCTGCCTGGGGAGGATGGAACTGCACTCTTGCTTCAGAGGACTGCAGAAAATCTACTGGTAATGACACCAAATTAAACTCCCAGCCACAATTCCTGCCACGTATTCTCAGCACAGAACATGAAACCTTACTCAAAAAGTAATTCATCTTTCTTCACCAGCCATCCACTTAGTCTATTGCTAAGAGGAGAGAAGTGAGCAGCCCTTACATACTGGCCATTACTCTCTTCTGCGCTGCCCAGAAAAGGGGGGAAAAAAAAAAAAAAAAAAACCCACATTTTTTTAAAACTAGAATTCAGAATTCAATACTTAATTCTGCTCTTGTGAGACATTTTGAAATGAACTAATCATCAGCCTGTTGATGAATAACAGTAATTTCAACAGGTCAGTGATGCAGCCAGGTTAAAACAGGCCACTTCCATAAACTGTTTAGTCACCTTAAGTACAAAATAAACAAGCTCCAGGTCATAAGTTTCTCTCTCTAGATACTAAAAAAGTGTTTACCAAGAATATCACAATCAAGAAATGCATCAAGGATTATTTTTATTTATGAAAAACCAAAATCAATGCTTATTTTGATTGGTACCCAAAGAAACTGCCTAAAAAAATCTTGTAGCCATCGTGACAGAAAACACCCCCAGTATTTAGTCACTCCCTGGATAGTCAATGTGATCTGATTTCAGTTTTAGAGCTGCTGAAGTGGGCACTGGTTTCTCTTTCTATTTTAGATTCTCAATGGCCATGATCCAACTGCCATGAAAACAGCCAGACTCTAACTTAGTCCAGCTTTCTAAGAAACGATTCTCTGAAGGGAAGTCAAGAGGATCAGCCTAAAGGCCCACAACAACCTTTCTTTTCTACCCAAAAGTTATTTTCCTAGAGAGACAAGCCCTTGTCAAATACTCTAAGATGAGTCCCAGTGGCGCTTTCAATGCTGGGAACCCAGCCTTCCTCACTGAATAAACAAAACCATGTTGAGGATGCCTGTGGGAGAGCTCCAAATGGCAAACTCCTTCTGCTAGCCTAAATGTGAGCTTGTCAAATGTCTATAAAAAGGACACATCCCTGCTTGAAAGACAGAAACAGGAACCAGCTGGGGTCCTATCTCCTGAATCTGTTAAAAGAGGGAGGCACACCACTAGCATGCAGGTTGGAAGTAATTACACTTAGTTTGCATTGTAAAAATTCTGGAAATTAGTCACCCAGCAAGTTCAATTGCCACAGGTCCATTCGGAAAAAGAAACAAGTCATTACCACTTTCCCTGGAAAAGTTAGACAACCATAATTCACCATGTACCAGAAGCCAGTGCCTTTTGTGATGTCAGTTATTTGTACCACTGTTGAAGATGATTTAAAAAAAAAATATATATATATACAAATCACATGGGTTACATAATTGTAAAAGAAAAGCAGAAATTTATGCTAGCTTTTAAAAATTCCTAGCACATATTAAAGTTTCACAGTGATTAATTTAATACCATTTTTTGTTAGGAATATCACTTTCAATACAGGACTAGTTAACGAACCTTCTGAAAGGCTAGAATAGGGTGGCAGCTAACTATAATAAGATTACTCACCCACAGGATGTTCAAGATAGGGCATGCTGCCTTAAATGACATTTCATGAGACAAAGAAAAATTCTGCTCTGACGTCACAGATTTCTGACAGAGGGATTGACCAGAAGTGAGTCAAGATAAGGCCACTCTGAACATAGGCATCATCACAAACAATTCTGTTTCTAGATTATTGGGAGACCCAAACTGAAAAGTTGCAGCCTACAGATTCTACTTTTTTCACTGGGGTTGTTCCCACTCTTTCACCAGCAAAGAGATATAAGGCATTCACCATCTGAATGTGGCAAGGTCTGAAGGCAACAAAGGCAGGAATGAACGAGCTGCTTCTGTCCTACACGATGGCTCCATACAGGTTTCAAGTCTAACACAAAGGGACTAAGTGGCTGCACAGTGGTGGCACACATCTCTAATCCCAGCACTCAGGAGGCAGACACAGGCAGATCTCTGAGTTCAAGACCAGCTTAGTGTACAGAGGGAGTTCCAGGACAGCCAAGGCTACACAGAGAAACCCTGTTTGGAACTCCACCCCAAAGTATATGTATGGGCGGGGGCAGTCCCAAATTTAAATACCTCCAATTGAAAAAAAAATATTATCTTTTTATTCTTCATAGGTCATGGAGTTGACGTCTGCTTCAGGAAGCAAAGTACAGTTCATACAGCTTCTGACTACAACATAGTCCCTTAACAGTCAGGTTTCAGGTCACAAGCAACATTCTTGGCATGTACTTAGCATGCGCTAGCCCCAAAAATACAACTCCTTCCCCAGTGCCTCAGAAGAGAGCAAATGGCAATATCAGCAACAGTACCGTAATATTCTAAACCATGATCAATGTTTTCTTTTCAAAATTGGAATTAACAGTATGTCAATCATAATGCTGAAATGCCAAGGAAGAATGGTTATATTTTTACTTCAAAGTCACTCTACTGCTCTAAACTCTATAAACCATTACTATTTTTCAAGACAGTGACTGTGGCAATCCCAAACAGTGTGCTGAAATGAGATCACAGTTATGAAAGCTCAGAGTGGCAGCCTCTATCTAAGTGCTGGTCATGTTTTCTACCTCAGATATAGGAAGATAATTTTTTGACAAGCCTGAAAGTATTTTTTCGTACCATAACCCCAAGAGAAAAAGGTAAAATATGGGTGCAGCAGAATAACAACCCAAACCTCAACCTAGCTCTACTCCGCAAGGGCAGAAAGAACAAATGCATGCTCCCCAACAGCAGGGCCACTCCCCAAAGGCACCTGTGTCTCCTGGGGAAAATGGTGGGGTAAACTCACCCAAACAGTGTACACAAGCTTTCAGTATCTTTTACATGAGGGAAGGGGAAAGGAAGGGGCGTGGCAAGATGGGTCTTTTAAGATGCACCATCAAGACAAAGGACGAGAGCAGGCTGGGAGGGATTCTCAAACTGTGACTGCCTGGCTTTGCTTTCCTGCCACAGCCCCTCTTCCACCCAACAGCAGCAGCAGAACTCTCTAAAATAGAATTCTCCACCAGCACAGAGACATGTCAAACACGAAGGCACAAAACAATTTTTCAAATCCACTTGATCAACAAAAAGAGAACAGATACATTAAAAAACAAAACAAAACAGTCCTCAAATTACATGACATGATTCTTCAGTATACTGTACAAGGTGAAGAAAGCCTGTGGTCCAAATTCATTACTTTATAAATATTTATGTTATTTTCTTTTATACAAATGATTATTCTTGTGTACAAAGTCAAGAGAACAGTAAAATGATCAGCCAAAAACCTTATAACAAAGCTCTTTCCCAACTGAGTTGCACAATTCAGTTCTACGGAGCAGAGTACAAGGACAGTTATTTTCATGTAACTGGCTCATTTTCTGACCTCCATGATGGCAATTTATTAACAAACACAGAATCACTATCCACTTTCTGCTTTCATTTTTTTTTTTTTTTTTTTTTTGTCTTGGAGAAAGTCTCCAAACACACATAAGTCTTACAATTAAAACTGAGCACAGGACTTGGGTTAGCTCCTGGACTCATTTTCAACAGCCTGGATGACAATGATTAGAATCTAAAAACATTCGGGTGGAGTATCAGTTACTTCTTACAAAGCAGCAGACAGGAATCTGACAAAGGGATGAGCTACAATATTTAAGGATGATCCTCTTCATAGGTAAATAATGGTTACAATTTAATTACATATCAACACAGTGGTGCCTATCGTATCCAAGTGCAACCTGCCCAAAAATTAAAAGGGGTTTAAGACACACTCTTCATTTAAGCACAAACCTCATTCAGTGGAAAATAAAACCAGTGAGTAAATTTCATCACCACTAAACTAAACAAAGTCAAAAGAAAATATCCACATTCATAAAAAGGTAAAATTTATATGAGAACTACAATACAGCTAAAGGGATTTTTGTGTTGTCAGTAAACCTCAAAAATTACGGAGTCAATTAAGGGAGTAAATCACTCAGTAAGGCATATGTATCAAAAGTCTTCTTCAAATAGGGAGGTGGGAGAGTGAGGAGGAGAGACTGCCTCACCTCCAGAAAAACAGAATGAAAACAAGCAAGGACTGGACAGGCAGCCGGGTGCTCCCTGTGGTCATCATTAAGTTCTGAGATTCCTAACTCCAGTTTCAATTATCTCTCACAAGGTACTTTATCTACATCCTCGTAAGTATGTACCTCTATACCCCAGAAGAATGGGGCTGTCAAATACAGCCTTAAGAATCATAGATTACAGGCAGCTAATTCTGACAAGAAACACCATGATTCAACAATGAACAGAGCCATACTGGTGAGCTGTAATTACAATCTGCTCTCTACTTCTCTTTAAAAGAAAATTAAACCATTTATCGGCATTTAGTCACAGTAAGAGCCAGGACACCAGACAATCTTGAAATTCTGTGGGAGAGCAACCAGGATTTGGCACCTGTACACTGTTAATCGGTCGGTCACTGGTGTTTCTGGCCAGAGACTTTTTGACGATTCTCTAGATTTGGGCTGTCAACCATTTCCACAGCTAAAGTCCTGTTATAAAGTAACAAATATTAAGACATGTGGCCATCTGAACGGTATTAGTGTTCCTGAATCAATCTGGGGGCTTTAAACATGAAAGTAAAGCAATCCTTAACTCTGTATGAGTCAAAACATTATGAACTCATAAAGGTAGGAACATTCAGCTGGTTTAATGTACACTGTGCTTAACCAAAATGTCTCATGGTTTTATAAGAAAATAAAGTTGGGAGTTAGAAAGTCCAAAATTTCACAAGCTCAGATCATGTTCATTCCTGCTGTCCACGTGCCACACACTGCGATTCCCACATATGTCAAGCAGACCAGTTTAGTTCAATGGTGATGGATGAAGATATTTACAAGCATCTATTTACAGTACTTTCTGAAGATTACAGGCCAGCATTCTTCTCTTCCATTCCTAGTCAATCTGAGTTTGGTTTCCTCAATGAAAAAGGGTAAATCTGAAAATGGCTGCTCAGCTGCTTTACCTATAGAAAACCAGAACACAGACAGTGACAAGCTCATACTTGATTCTTCTGTGAATGCACTCAGAACTTACCTTCTGCAGACACAGTAAAACTGCCAGACACAAGAAAGGTTCTGCTGAACCAAATTCTAGTCATTCTGTGAGCCTTTTAGAGCAGACAAATACATACTCAAACCTATGGAGGAACTATAGAATTATGTGACCTATAACAGCTTGAAAGAAAACAAATACCTTGATAAATTATACTCAGTATTTAACTTTTTATAAAACTCTGCTAGGTGATGCTTTCTAGCCTACATAAAATGGTAAAAGTCAGATCTGTGAATATGTTGACCAGGGTATCCCCAGCAGGAGACAATTTTTTGATACTTTTCATTTATAAGTAAGTCAAGATTTTGGGTGGTTTCTGGCTCGTAGTAGTACAGAGCACAAAGATGGACATACAGATGTTCTTTCTGTTAGCAGGTTTATTTTCTAGAATTCTTAGAATTATAATTAACTTTACAGTTAATGAGATTTATTTTGTCTGTGGGCATTCATTCCTTGCATGTATGTCTGTTTACCGTGTGTGTTCAGTGCCCAAGAAGTCTGGAAGAAGGCATATGAGTCCCTAGAACTGGAGTTACAAATGGCTGTGAGCCTTCATGTGGGTGCTGGGAACTGAACCCAAGGTATCTGGTATTCTCAATCACTGAGACATCTCTCCTGCTCCCCATCTTCATTTTAGATTTGTTTATTTGGAGAGAGGGGCACATGTATACCAGGGCATGCATGTAGAGGTCAGAGGATAGAGTGCAGGGATTGGTCTCTCCTTCAACAGGAGGTTCTGAGACTGGACGCTAACTGGCTCTGTGAGAACTTTATTTATTATTGTTGGGTATGTGTACAGTGCATTGTGCTTTGTCACACACGTGGTCACACGGAGGGCAGACGACAATTCTGTGCAGTCGGTTCTCTCCTCTCACCTTGATATGAGTTCCAGGGTTGAACTCACGTAACCAGGCTTGCAGAGCCGAAGCCTGCACCTGCTGAGTGAGCCGTCTCTCAGGCCTTACTGCCCATTTTAACAATGAATTTGTGCTGTCTAATGTAAATAAGACTGTGAAGGCTGTGGGCTCAGTGAGTACAGTGTTTACACAGCATGTGGGCAGCCTGGGCTTCATTTTGTGGATTCATGAATGATGTGGGAGGGCCCAGCCTATAGTAGACAGATAGGCAGCCATGGGTGCTAGAAGGAAGCAAGCAGAACGAACAAATGACGGGAACAAACCGGGAAACAGCGTCCCCCCACGTGCTCCCCTTAGGGTTCCTGCCCTGACTCCCTTTGGTGATGGGCTGTGATGGGAAACTGTAGGCTGAAATAAAGCCTTTTCCTTCCTGAGCTGCTTTTGGTTATAATGTCTATCACAGCCACAGAAGCCCCAAGATGCTGTACTGCCCCACTTCTCACAGGGTTAGGAACAGATAGAGGAGTACCATAAACCAGTGTTACTTGTTTCTCCAAATTAAATTAGTAAGCAATAAAAATGTCCTAGGACTAAAGAGGCCCAAAAAAAAAAAAAAAAAGTGAACAGCATTATCTGGTCTCACATAATGAAAAGCATAGTGTTTTCTCAACAAGAAAATCACTTTATAAGAATTTAAAATAAGAACTATTTATCAAAGCTGTTCTGCTATGCCCTAGACTACTCACCACTTGTACTCCATAATGGATGTGAGCCAGGGTGAAGGCCGCTGTGAGCGTGTACAGGAGAAGACTCTCGAGGTGGGAGGCTGCTGCGCCCACATTCACTGCCATCACAACCAAGAAGAGAGGAAGCAGCAACCAGTTCAAAGTCGGGCACCGCGTGCTGCTCATTTGGCAAACAATTAGCTGACACTTGGGAGAAGCAGGGGGGGTGGTATTAATAAGCAAAGTACTTTCAAAACCAGCCACATTTAAAAGCTTTCAAGAATGTATTTGTGGTCAATAACTCAATTTTCAGGGCCCCAACTGGCCGGACCCCAGCCTTGAAGCACTAAGACAATGCAGTCAGGAAATCTGCTGTCAATCTCCACTATCAGCTTCACTCGAAGCCAAATCCTCTCGGAAACACACCTCTGGGCCTGTCTGAGGAGTTTCCAGAGAGGTTTAAGGGAGGAGGAATGCCCACTCTGTGAGTGGGCAGCACTAGCCATGCGCTGGAGTCCTGGACACTGCTCCCTCACAGCCGCTGCACTGTGCCCTGACACCATGACTCCCCAGCCACCAGGGTCTGTTTCCCTCCTTAAAGCACAAGCCTAAACAAACTCTTCCCTAGTCCTCTCTGCCACGACATGAGAGAAGAACTAATAGATGCTGCAGACAGTATTTTCTCAGTGTAGCAGCAGCTCCCAATTTGAAAACTATGCTATGTGAAGGACACTTTCTCAACAGCCTCCTAGGGTACGACACAACTAAACTCCTTCATGGTAGTGAAAAGGAAGCGTGACCTCCGACCGACCTCCAGTCAGCAATGACCTTCCAAAGCTGCTTTCATCCTTTTCTGTTGCTATTCTGGCTTTGTGAGACATGGTCTCATAAAGCCCAAACTGACCTTGAATTACAAGTGTAAAGCTACCACTTTAGGCTTATAGAATTTTTTAAAAATAAAAAAACCTTACTGTGATATTGGCAAAAGCTGTTCCAACCATGAAGTAGAATACTCTAGGGTGCATTTCTAAGATATCTGAAGGAGAGCGGAGAATCCACACTGTGGACAAAGTGAAAAGCAAACATGGAGAGAAGAAGGGGACCATGGCTTCATAAACGGAATTGTGCTTCAGGGTGTTGCTTTTATAACTTCTGAAAAATCAATATAGAACATCATTACAGATAAGACACACGTCCTTTCACACGTATTCGCATTGTATATTTACAACCCTATGGCACAGAGAGCTAACATCATTCGCCCCACTTTCAAGGCAGGTGAAGTTAGAATGAAATTCTCTGAAGTTATTAATTTCTACCAAGGCCAGGATGACAACTGAGGTTCTGACCCCTGATCAAGCCTCCACCCACTGTTTCTCTACTTTTTTTTTTTTTTTTTTTTAAAAAAAACTTTATTTATTTATTTATTTTGCCTTGGTGTTTGCTTGGAACTGGAACTACAGACAGTTGTTAGCTGCCATGTGGGTGCTGGGAATCGAACCCGGGTCCTCTGGAAGAGCAGAGGGTGCTCTTAACCGCTGAGCCATCTCTCCAGCCCCCCGTTTCTCTACTTTTATACAGGGTCTCCCTGGCTGGCCTGAAACTCACTATGCAGATCCACCTACCTGTCTCCAGAGTGCTGGGATTAAAGTAATGTACTATCATGCCTGGCCCCTTTTTTTACCTTTTAAACCAAAGGGTTAACAGCTGTGTTAAGAATGGACCAATGGGGCTGGACAAATGACTTAGAACAATGGTTCTCAACCTCTGGGTCACATACATATTTACATAATGATTCATACCAGTAGCAAAATGATAATTATGAAGTAGCAACAAGCTACCGTTATGGTTGGGGGTCAGCACAGGAAGAACTGTATTAAAGTGATGCAGCATCAGGAAGGGTGAGAACCACTGACTTAGAGGTTAAACGTCCTGACTATTCTTGCGGGGAGCTGGATTTGGTTCCTAGAACCTACATGGAGGGTCACAACCATTTCCTGTTCCAGAGTACCCAACACCCCCTTCTGGTATCCCTGGGCAACAGCAATGCATGTGGCACAAAGACAGATACGCAAGCAAAATACCCATACACATAAAAAAATAAAAACAATTGAGAGTGATACAAAATTTAGAGCAGATATACTTCACACAAAGACCCTGAAGAGAGATGGCCAGCACATCTTGGCCTCTCTAGGTACACTGGGAGTAATCTAGCATGCCTGTTTATCTCAATAGGCTCCAAATTCTAGTTTTGGACTGGGTACTGATCACATTACCTTGGGCAGTGTAGCCCAATCAAATCCTTGCCTTTAAGAAGGAGAAAATGACTCAAATGGTCAGATGGCTTGCCAGTTTTAAATGCTATTACTTTTTATTTTTTTAGATAGGGTCTGACTGTGTACTGTTGGCAGACTTAGTAGTCATTGCACAGCCCAGGCTGGCTGGGAGTATGAGTGTGTCCCACATTTGGTTATAAATGACCATCACCACAGCAGAAGCTAGACAGAGCTTGTCTTGCCACGGACAGTAGTCTGTAAGTCAGGTCTGGGCTCGAAAGGACTAAGCGGGAAAAAGAGAGAATAACAGCAGCGGAGGAACAGCAAGAGTAAAATTATTAAGATGAGAACGAATGAAATACATCTGCTGGACAAGACAATGCGGAGTCAGGGCAGTCAGCACAGATGACCTGTGCACAAACTGAAACAAAAGTCCACCTCTACACTGTCTCAGAAACTATTCCCTGGGGCTGGAGAGATGGCTCAGCGGTTAAGAGCACTGACTGCTCTTCCAGAGGCCGGGGGTTCAATTCCCAGTACCCACATGACAACTCACGAGTGTCTACACCAACTCTTACATGAGGCCAACAGCATAAAGTTTGGGCCTAACCCACACACATTCAGCAGTGCTGGAGTCTCACTAACTACACTATAATCCTTTATAGAAAGAATGTGTGGGGCTGGAGAGATAGCTCCTCATTTAGGAGCACTGACTGTTCCTTCAGAGAACCTGAGTTCAATTCCCAGTATCCACATGGCAGCTAACAACTGACTGTAATTCCAAGATCTGATACTCTTACATAGAAACACATGCAGGCAAAACACCAATTCACATAATAAATAAATAAATAAATAAATAAATAAATATTAAAAAAAGAATGTGAACAAATCCTTATTTCAGAAGAAAACACCCACTCCTTAGAGGTAGATTCACTCACAAAAGTAGCAAACTGACAGTTGCTGAGCCCAAAACTCAACAAAAGAACTGACCGTTTTATAGTATAGTTGAGTTGACTACATCAGCCAACAGAGATAACTCCGTTATCGAATTCTCACCCTAGACCTGAAATAAAGGTTTTTAAACCTTTTCAAAATGTCCAGATTACCCAAGTAAACAGCTAGTTGGGCCTGATGGTGCACACCTTTTATCCCACCCAGTGCAGAGTGGGTGGATCCCTGGGAGTTCAAGGCCAGCCTGGTCTACAGAGTGAGTTCCAGGACAGCCAGGGCTACACAGAGAAACCTTCAAAATCTGAAGAAGTTGGGTTCCTTAAATTCTAACAATAAAACTGTTAAGATTGCCTTCACTTTCTTTTTTCCCCACAACTTAAAAAACAAAAAAAAAATACTTACCTAAAAAAGTTTAATAAACTCATTGGAAGAGTCACACATAATGCACAGCCTTAAAAAAAAAAAGAATATTAAATTATTGTGAATTTCCAGAGTAATTATTTTACAGTAATTGCATCCATGAAAAACATCCAGTATTTTAGGCCAGTGGTCTCCATGATCAAGTTTATTACTATAGCGGAACTACTTTTCTAACCAGCAGACATGGTGAGGAGAGCACAGCACAGTTTGGAAGACGGAGACCGGCGGCACAGTCTCAAGTAACCAGCCTGCACTTCGGTGCCATCTGCCATCAGCTGGTGACAGAACCAGGACACTCGGGGCACTCTAACCTTTCAGTGCCCCGTTTTCTTCTACACGGATTATTACAAGTAAAGACAGCAGAGCAGCGCCCAAGTGGAGCAAACTGGAAAATCAATGTTAGCTACTAAGGGGAGGGGGGGGCAGACAACACTCAGGATCTGTTGCCTCCTGTTTTTAATCTTCCTAGAATCTTCAGTTTCTCTCCTCCCTTCCACATCCATGCAGTGTTTATTTCCCCTCAAACCTAAAAACAATGTGTGGCCATTCTGAGAAAGTCCAATCATGGCACAGCTTCCCCTGTCACTTCCCAGTTTGCTAAGTTCTAGAACATTCCATTCTCAACATTCAGCTGCTCACCTTGCCCCAGGAACAATTTTCTTGAAATCTAAGCATAGAAGGCATGTGGACAGTCTGTTCTATGTGAGTTACCAGAAGACAAAACTACCTTGGTTTCCCCTCTAAATGGGACTTATTCTATGTTCTCTAAAGACCACTTAAGTGTTAAAGACTTCTCTCTTAAACTCTAATTTCAAGTATACAATGCAGATGGAACCCATATATGCTCACCTGCTTTTTATATTGCCGTAACTTAAGGCCAGACTTTAAAATACAGAAAATGGGGGCTGGAGAGATGGCTCAGGGGTTAGGAGCACTGACTGTTCTCCAGAGGACCTGAGTTCAATACCCACCCAGCACCCACATGGCAGCTCACAACTGTCTATAACTCCTGTTCCAGAAATATGACAGCTTCATACCAATGCACATAAATAAAGCTAAATAAATTTAAAAAATAAATAGATAAAATAAAATACAGAAAATGGAATCACTACAGAAAAATCAGGTAACTCATCAAAAAGTGAAATGAGATATAATCTAAAAGATTGTGGCTACAAAAAAAAATCTTTTTCCTCACGTTTCTAACTTATCACATAGAAACTTCAAAAATAAAACAAAACAAAACCTACCAAGATGGGAACTAGAGAGAGAAGGCTCAGCTGTAGGGAGCACTGTCTGCTCTCCGAGAGGACCCACCAGGTCAGCTTCCAGCACCACATGGTAGCTTACAACTAGTTGTAACCCCAGTTCCAGGGGACCCGATATCATCTTCTAGCCTCTGTGGTGCAGACGTATGTGCAAGCAAACTCTCATACACACAGAATTGAAAAAATACAAACTAAGCCGTCAACATGGTCTGAGAGATGACCCCTCAGGTAAGAGAACTGTCCCGACTCTTGTAGGGAATCCAGGTTCAGGTCCCAGCACCACATGGTGGCTCACAACCACCTGTACCCAGATCCAGAGTATTCAACGCCCTTTTGGTCTCAGTAGGCACAAAGCATGTACAGGGTATACAGACATATGTAAACAAAACATCCATACACATAAAGTAAAACTAAGAACAAACAACAAAAAATTCCACTGAGTTACAAGGGATCTTAAAGAGAAGTTTAAAGATGGCAAGAAGAGAACTGTAACTAACCAACCTGAAAGATTAACGCAAACACAATACCAGAGCCTAAAGGAGTGTTCACCAATGCTATGGGGGAAAATGGGCTGGAGTATAAAACACACAGAAAAAAAAATGGTTATTAAGCCTGGGTAAGTTCATTCATGAGCAATGCAAAGTGAAACTATACCAGTGTATCATTTCTTATACAGACATTAGCAAAGCTGACAATATACCACAATGGTGAAACTACAAACTATATAAACAACTATAAATAACAAGCATTTTCACAACAACATTATGGAGTAGAATATGGAAGTGCTCAACACAACTGCATGTATTCACTTCATTAACAGTTCTACTAGGAATCTCTACCACACCAGCCTGTATGAAAAGACACATACATGCACAAGGCTGCACTACAGAATTGTGTACAACAGGAAAAGCCTGGAGACAATTCAAATACTGACTGAAACCCTCTGGTACATCTATACAATAAAGTATCAGGAGGCTGGAAGAAGAGATGAAGAAACCTTTATACACTATCATGGATGTATTAGCAAGTGTGCGCATGGGCAGGCAAGGGGGCAGCTACAAACAAGGCGATAAAATGATGCGTGCTTTTCCTTTTCTAAGCCACAGATAAAGGCTAAGAATAAGGTTAGAGAGATGGCTTACTTAGTGGGGAAAGATCTCATGGCCAAGTCTGACAACCAGAGTTCTATCATGGTGAAGGTCCTCTGACCTACACACACACACACACACACACACACACACACACACACACACACAGAGAGAGAGAGAGAGAGAGGGGAGGGGAGAGAGAGAGAGAATGAATAATGAATAGCTGAGGGAAAAGGTGAATAGGGAGAATAAAATCTACTTCTGAGCTGGAGAGATGGCTTAGAGGTTAAGAGCACTGGCTGCTCTTGCAGAAGGCCTGAGTTCAGTTTCCAGCATCCACATGGAGGCTCACAAACATCTATAGTGAGATCTGGTGCCCTCTTCTAGCATGCAGACAAAACACTATATACATAATAAATAAATGCTTCTTTGAATATACTGCTTTATAGATTTCACTTTGTTATCATGAACATTTTTCTATAACTACAAAGAATAAATTTCAAAAGAAAAGCCAATGCTTGTAAGTTGAAGTAAAACTTAAATGTATATATTCAAATACAGTGTCACAACACCAAGTGGTACTTTCATTATAGATTCCATTTGGAATCATCATTTTGACTTTATGTGGTATCTTTATCATACACTAACTTTAGTCCCCCGCCTGTCTGCTTCACCAGTGTTTGTGAGTACTGCTAGGGGAAGAGCAAACACCAAGTTGGAACTCACATCCAGTACCCAAACTCTCATCACTATTTGTAACAGAAACAACTAGACACCGTGAGGTTCCTGCCGTGCTCATATCCACTCTGATTTAGGTGAAGGAGGAAACTGCTGACTGTGGTCTGGAAAGAGGTAAAAGGCGACAGTTCTTGGCTGTTACTTTAGGGGTCCTAGAAAAATTACTAAAGATCGATGACAATAAAACACATACATGATCCGCTGCTTTATCTAACACAACCCTACCTATTCCAGCTGGTGAACCTTGGTAAAGGATAGAAAGTACATAGGTTCAGAAGCTGCAGAATACTGTATAGGCACAGACCTGTCCCTGGTCTGGGCCACACATTTAGGAACTACTCCATTTTATCTACCAAATGTCTATCTGTATAAAGTGGTTTTTACTTGTTTTTTTTTTTAAACCTTGAGAAAGTTGCTTTTCCTCTCCTACTATTTAGTGAATTTCTCAGTCTAGCAGCTTGTCCCATGGAAGTTTGCCACATTTTATATTTAAGTGCTAAATTTAAAGAAACATCTCCCATGTGAGGTGTTTTTAACATTGACCACGAGATTTAATGGAGTGAAGCCAGGCATGGGAACACACTTCTAACCCCGCACTGGGGGGGGGGGGGCGCGCAAGGACAGTAGGATCAAGAATCAAGGGCCTGGTCACATAAAATCCTGCCTCAGAGACAGGAAGGGAGAAAATGAGGCTGCAGTGATGGGCTGAAAGAGGCCCGGGAAAGGAGGGGTGGACAGGCTGGAGTAGGTGTGACGCTGTTCACCATAAAGGTTGCCAGCTTAGGCAGCAATAGATAGGGCACAAAGATGGAAATCCCAACCAGGAACTCCAGAGTTCAGTGAGATAAGGGGAAGGTATGCAGGAGGAAGAGAAGCTTAATTTTTTAGGTAGACAGATTATAAAAGTCTCCAAATTTCATCTATTCTTTCAAATGAACAACTTCAATTTCATTTTCAACTTCATTATCATTGAAAATTCCTTTTCAACTTCAAATAGGTATGAAATACCCACTAAATATAGGTCCTCCAATACAGTCTAGGCTTAAAAGGCTAACAATTTTACAGAGCTTGTATGGTGATCTACTTGGTATTTATGTCCGATTAGGAAAAGCTTGGTGCTCAACAACAACAAAACCCCTTATTTTTGTTAATATTCTGGTAGAAATCCTATAGGGTCATAGGGTTATTCTGCCTGCTAGAAACCAAGGACAGAGTATTATCACTTGCTATGGCAAACACTGGCTTTTGATAACAAAGTGATGGGTAAACAGGCTTCGACATGGAGCTCCTTACCAATAATCATTGCAGTGAATAGGTCTCTATATAAGAAATTAAACAGGAAAGGTTCATACCAGGCCTCTACTCCCACCACTGCAGTCACTATGTAGACAAAAGAAATAGTCTGGAAGGAAAACACAGACAGAACACAGAGGCATCAACAGCTGAACGATCTGGAAAGCCAAGAGTGTTTTATGCATCATTAAGTATGATCAAAGTGATTACTTTAAAAAGTGCTTAAATTTGCTATATGGCAAATCCTCTTGCCTATAAGAAACCTCCCCCCCTCCAATATTGCCATCAAATAGCTACCATGTAGGCGATGCAGGCCAGTGGCCACCATCTAGAGCCCTTCAAAGGCAGTTCACAAACTGATTAAGTCATAGGGTGACTCAATTTGCCCACCTAACCAATCTCCATTAGCAAACACACCCCAGCTTCCAATTCCTTTATTGGCTTTTTATGGGAACACAAGAAACTAAGACTCAAAGGCAGAGAATTAACACAGGTCTATCCAATGGGACACTGAAGTCGCAAGGAAGACAAATGCCAACGATTCGGTTGTATGTGCACACCTTTCTCCAAAACATAAAAATCAACATGTCAAACTAGATCATACACTTGATAAAATTAACAAGTTAGTAAATTTTAACATAATAATGGCATTTCTAAAGTTTTTTATCATTAGAGATACATTACAAAATACTTAACCACATGTCCTGTAAAAGAATTAGGAAAATACAGACAGCACACATGAAACTGGAGGCCTGCTAAAGTTAAGGACTAAGAACATTAAAAGATTTGTTGTCATGTTTTACTTTCGTGTATGTTTAAAACCAATGATTTGCTAGGCAGCGGCGGTGTACACCTTTAAACCCAGCACTCAGGAGGCAGAAGCAGGTGGATCTCCAGGAGTTCAAAGTCAGCCTGGTCTACAGAGTGAGTTCCAAGACAGCTAGGGTTACATAGAGAAACGCTGTCTTGGGGAGGTGGATGGGGATAGCTAATTATCTAATGATGTTAGGAATAGAACGTACAGACTTTTACATGTTAGGGAAGTACTATAACACTGTATTACATCTCCATCCCAGCCATGCTCCCAGGAAAAGAAAATGGTAAAGCATAAATTCTCTTTTTAAAAAAAAAAAAGTTTTATTTAAAGTATTTTTTAAATTTTACGTGTGATTTGCTTACCTATATGTATGTCTGTGTACACAGCTGCTTGGTGCCCAGGAAGGAGGCCAAAAGAGGGCATAGAGCCCCTAGAAATGGACTTACAGACAGTTGTCAACTGCCATGTAGGTGCTGGGAATGGAACCTGGGATCTCTGAAAAGAGCCAGTGCTTTTAACTCTACCAAGCCCCTACACATCAGTTCTAACTTGTTAATGCCTTACGGCAATGAAGAAGGGCAGTAAAAACTTTAAAACATACAGACCATATAAGGTAGAATGTATACTTACCACTTGGCTAATGTCATATCCCCAGGGCAGGAAAAGAATGCCCGTGTTATACTTTTCCCAGTGAGACAGGATGAAAGAAAACAAAACCACCCACAGCAGGAGATAAAGAACAAAAACACTGACACCAGTGGGTCCTCGTCCAAAGATGGAGTACACAGTCACAACAAAGTAAACACATGACCAACTATCCAGGCCATGGTCAAAGAGCTCCCCTAAAGGGGTGCTGGAATTGGTCCTACGTGCTTGTTTTCCATCTACTCCATCTGCAACAAAACACATATCACAGGAAAAGGTCAGTATCTGACCAGCATGGAGAAAGGCAACTTCTGGTAGAAAGAAGCAAAACAAGTCAGATGATGAATGCTGTGCTTCCCAGCCAGTACTCCTGAGTCTAACCTTCTACAATTCAAATATTGCAGAAATAAGATATTTCTTTTTTTGAAAATTATTTATTTTGTGTGTGTGCGTGCACACGTGCAAGCACACAAGTACATGCATGGTACATTCATTTGGTCAGCCGTGTGTGTGTGTGTGTGTGTGTGTGTGTGTGTGTGTGTGTGTGTGTGTGTGTATAAAAGACGATGAAGGCCAGAAGAGGGCACTAAATCCCCAGGAGCATCAGGCAGCTGGGAGCCACGTGCTGTGAGTGCTGACAACAGGACTAAGCTCTCTGGAAGGTCAAGAGCACTCCTACCCATGGAGCCATCTCTCCTCCAGCCCCACAATTTCTTAAGGTAGAGTCTCAAAACTCACATCACATTACATTTAATGATGTCATTTTAGAGCTAAGAAGGAAGCACTCTAGCTGGACTCCAAACTCCTCCAAACAGGGCACATATCCCCAGGTTCCCACAGTTATAATTATCCATCTGAGCACTTCTGGCTCCAGGAGCCAAAAGTACTTCAGTCACCCCCGTCTTCTCATCCTCTGTGACCTGAGGGCCTTTCTGCCTAAATGCTCCTTCCCTCATTTTAAGTACCTTCAGAAGGAGCATAAAGCAAGGTAGTCAGCAAACATGACCGCATTTGTTGAACTTGTCCAACACACTCACTATTCTTGGTGCTATGAAAATGACAAAGGGCAGAAGAGACAGCTCAGCAGTTGGGAACACCCTAGGGTTGGAGTCCCAGCACCCATGTGGTGACTCTCAATCATCTGTAATTCTAGTTCCAGGGGATCTGACAGGCTCTCCTGGACTCTGTAGGCATCGGCACACATAGGTATATAGACATATACACCCACATGAAACACCCCAAATACGTAAAAGTAAGATAGATTAAGTAAAAACTGTAAGAACTTTACAATGGAGTTTGCCCTTGGAGTGTTTACAACTGAGGAAGGGACAGAAGACACTCTCTATCAGGTAAGGGTTCCCTTCAGGTAGTCTAGACTGGCCCTTAGAACAAGATGAAACATGAGTGGGGACATAAAGACTGACTTGGATTTCAGCAGGTAAGAGATACAGGAGTATGCCATTTCAAGGGGGAAGAAGTGCTATTACCAACATGGGCTCAGATGGAAAACCACAGTGCACATTCAGAAGCCCTGAGATGCAAAGAACATAATTCACATTCAGAAAATGCAGGCAGTGTAGTTTGATTAGAAGCCAGTATGTGAAGGCAATCTCAGAGGCTAAAAGAGGGGCTGGAGAGATGTTTTAGCATTTGCTGCCCTTGCAGAGGACGCAGGTTCGGTTTCTAGCATCCACGTGGCAGCTCACACTGTCCTTAACTCCAGTTCTAGGAGATCTGAAGCCTTCATCTGGCCTCAGACACTAAATATGCACATGGTGCATATATACACATGCAGGTAAAACACTCATACATTAAAAAAGAAAACAGTAAACCACAACACTTGGTTCTCTATTAAAAACAAACAAAACAAAACCTCAATACTAATGTGCCACATTTGGTTCTGTGGGAGCAAATTATTTTTATTTGAAAAGTCTTAAACAACTTGAATTTCAGGTCTGCTATTTTATATATATTTGAAAAACCAAATACTGAACTGCTACTTATGTGCCAGGCAATGTTCTAGAAACTTAGGATGCCACAGTAAACAAGAAAATTTAATCTTAATATCTACATCAGAATTCCTTGCCAAACTTAAGGCAAAAATAATGTCTTATTCCAAGAACTGGAAAATCTTGTGGGAAAAGCCAAATAATAAATAACTTACGCTTTATAGGTCATATCTTTTGTGGGACTCTGTTGCAATTTCTCAGTGGGTGTTTATTGCAAGAAGGCAGCCAAAGGCAGCACATGAAGAAATACACATCGCTGCACTCCAGGTAAGCTGTGCAAAGGGAGAGTCCATTTTCTTCAGAGGTGTGGTCCTGAGTAGGCACCAAGCCAATAGGTGCCTTAATCACACCCATGCACATATGGCAGCACCGACTGGACCCAGTGAGTAAAAAAGAGAACATGGAAGGGGTCCAAGGGGAGGGTTTGACACAACCTAAACATGTAACATATATGTAGGAAATTACTAATGAACTCTTAAAAATTTCTTAAACAACAAAAAACACACAAACAAAAAAAAAAAATCTTACTTCCAAAAATAGATTTGTCTTGCAAGCAGTCACCTGCCAATTCCTTTTATTCTGGATCCCTAGCAGTAAGTTACATCACTTCTCATAAGATTCAAAAACATAAATGATCAATTTGAACAAAATATATTAATAGGCCCTAGTTAAAATAAGTAAAGTATAGAAGAAAATGTCAATTTAATGAGTGCTTACTGTTGCTGATTGATATGCCAGACACAACCAAATGAGCAATTTGCCAATTTCTTACCTAGAGTGTAGGCCACAAAGTTGAGGATGCCCACGACAATCCAAACCCAGTCAGGTACATGCTTATGACCTGGTGCTGTAAAGGAAACCAACCAAGGTTTTAACAGTCTAACTACAGTAGCTCTGACCACCCCACCTGCTGCCAGTGAGAAATGTTGCTACTTATGAGAGGTTGTTACTTCACATTGTATTCTGAATGCAGAACTAAAATATTAAGTTAGCAGGTACCAAATCACTGTTTTAATAAGCTCCACTCTGGACCAACACTGCCAAAAATATTTTAGCAGGGCAGTGGTGGTGCATGCCTTTTATCTCTGTACCTGGAAGGCACAGGCAAGTAGATCTCTGTGAGTTCAAGGACAGCCTGGTCTACAAATCAAGTCCTGGGACAGTCAAGACTCCTATTATATTATATAGAGAAACTGGGTCTTGGGGGAGAAAAAAGCATTTAGAAAAGGCTAGCTGTAGACTTAGGTCTGTAGTTCAGGATTGAAAGGTGGAAGCCAGCCTGGACAACTCAGTAAGACCCTGACACAAAATAAAATCTGAAAAACTCAGCTGGGTTTATAACTTAGTGGTACAGTACATGCCTAGCATTTGTAAAGCCCTGAGTTTAATCCTTACCCACCCCTCAAAAAGACAAACAAAAAAAGCCTAGTAAGACCCAACCAAGGACTATGTGGAGAGGAAACCAGGAATCATGTACAGAGAAGAAATGAATAGAGGGGAGGTGACACTGCGCTCCCTTGAGAACAAAGGTGTTTGTTCTTCTATGACTGGAGAAGGGAGAGGGTCACTCCTGGCATTGTAGTCATGCTGGGCCCTGCTTAGTACTGTCTTAGATCGTTTCACAACCCTAAATTTCTGTCTACATGTAAATCTTTTTTTTTTTTTAATGTTTGTGAACTTATGCTATATGCTAAAGCTGGCCCCAAAATCCTGACTCCCTTACCCCCCACATGCAAAGTGCTGGGATTACAAGCATGCATCATAACACCCAGCTTCTAATTATTCATTAATTGCCAACGTCTTGCTACATTTTAGATGGCATATCTAAATTTAATAGGTAAGCTGTTATTGTATTTCTGTTTTCTTTTCTTTTTTATTTTTTTGAGACAAGGTTTCACTGTGTAGCCCTAGCTGTCCTCACAGAGATCTGTCTGCCTCTGCCTCCTGAGTGTTGAGATTAAAGGTGTGTGCCACCACTGCCTGGCACTACTATATTTTTAAAATTTAATGAAAATATACATAATATAGAAACACAACTTAATTTTATAAAAAATTCCAACATTTTATATAACATTTTAACACCTAAAACTTGCAGAAACTTAAGCATCTTGAATTCAGAAATTAACTAACCACACTTTATTTTTTGCTACACAAAACATTTAAAATAATAAAAGTCTTACCTGAAGCATAAAAGTCAGGATCGAAGTATGTCAGAAGTAGAAAATTGAATACAACCAGCAGAAATCCAGAAAAGGTTATAAGATTGGGAGCCAGCCAAGTAGGAAATACCTGTTGTTGTTTTTTCAAAATAGTTATAAAATAAGTAAATAAAGCTCTGTTCAATAAACATGACAACATACAAAATTAGATAAAAAGCTATCAGTTTAAAAGATAATATGCAGGCGTTATATATATTAAAATATAAACAATAACTCCAGCTAGTAGATGAGCATTTCTTTCTTATTCCTGTCCCCCAGCTCTGTTCAATAAACATGACAACATACAAAATTAGATAAAAAGCTATCAGTTTAAAAGATAATATGCAGGCGTTATATATATTAAAATATAAACAATAACTCCAGCTAGTAGATGAGCATTTCTTTCTTATTCCTGTCCCCCATCTTTAAACAATTCTTTAAGACACAGGCTTTTATAATAGCATGAAGTTGGTTTCAAAGGGGGTTATAAAAACGATTAATTACAATGTTTATATTTAGGTTTCAACAGAGAGATAATCCCAAAAGGAAGAGCTGACTGGGAAGAGTGAGTGGGTGGCAACTGTTACAAATTACTAAGAATGCTGTTGGCTGGGCCTGCAAGCACAGCCTGTAATCTCAGCCACTCAGGACAGAGAAGCAAGAGGATCCCAAATCCAAAGCAAATTAGCAGATCCCTGTTTTAAAAGAAAAAAAAAGGGGGGAGTTGGAGAGCTGGCTCAGCCATTAAGAGCACTTGTTTTCCAGAGGACCAGAGTTCAGTTCCCAGTACCCACACGGTGACTCACAACCATCTCTAATTCCGGTCCCAGGGCATCTGATGCCCCATTTTGACCTCAAAAGGCACTAGGCATGCACATGGTACAGAAATGCATGTAGGAAAAACACTCGCATATAAAGTAATTAATAAATCTAAAACAATTTTTTTCAAAAAGGAAACGATGGCTGAGGATACGGTTCTTCTCGGACCACTAGATGCATGTATGAGGACCCAGGTCAACAACCAGAACTTCACAGAATAAACTGAGATCGGCAGCAAGCCTCTGTAAGATGAGTGAAAACACCCCAAACTCTTTTAAACCAAAGTGTGCACTATTAATAATCTTACCTTCACTATAGTGTTCCAAAATGGATGCATGATATACAGAGAGAGCGGGTTGGTATCCAAAGCACTGTACTGTTAAGAAAGGAAATATTTCAGAGTTAGCCCTTAATTACTAAAAAATATAACAGTATTTCTTCAATGAAAACCCCAGTGCAAAATAACCCTGGGGAGCACATCTACTTGTATGCTATCCCCTCTGGGTATCAAGACAGAGTAGCAATACAAACGAGGCAAAACTGTTAAACAATCAGGTATTACTTTATGGCAAGGGGGAAGGGTCACAGAAGTAAAGAGACCAGCCCAAAGCATGGAGTTAATCCTAATGTGGCTGCTTCATTCACAAACACCAAGTTCCAGCTGCCAGGACCATCACTAACTCATCCTTACCCCTCTCAATCAACTTTACAACGTTTCGGTGTTTCAATAAAGACATTTACACCACTGGCCAGGGACAGAGCTGAGTGGTGGCACTGAGTTTAGGCACTGGCATTGAAGGAACACTTTTAAGAGAAAAGTCTGTGTACACATTTTCATGTTATAACATTGTTATTGTTATTATACAGAATAGGTAATAAGAATAGTGTGCACATCTAACACAGATTAGGCACTTTCTGAATCTCTTACATCCCTCCTAAACTACGGGGGTCTAATTGTTCCCCCTTACACACACAATTATCAAAACACTTTATTTATTTACTTTTTAATTTAGATTATTAAAACTCTTACTGGACAACTCAGAGTAATCTTTCTGTCTTGTTCACCTGTAATCTAAATGTGACAGCCCTTATCTCAAAGGGCATCACAAGGATTTGGTAAGTTAATAATACATGTAAAACACAAAGTAAGTGCAATGTAAGAATTAGTTATTATTATTATAGGTGCTGAGCACCAAAAGAGTAACAAACCTTTTCCCAGTAGAAAAGCAGATTAGAATGAACACAAAAGTTAGGGTTGTGGTAACAGTTATATTATACCCCAATTACGAACTGAAACATTTAGTAAAAACTGGGGGGGGGGGTGCAAGAGACTTGCAAAGAAATTTTAGCAGATAAATTATATGTAAATATGTACAAGTTATACTAATAACACACACACATAATGCAGGGCGTCCTCTACTAGGTAGAGGGAAGAAGAGATATAAAACTTCGAAGAGCCAGATAGAGTGATACAGGCTTTAATCCATTACTGATAACTGAAGCAGGATGATGCTAAAGTCAGCCTGGGCTACATAATAAGACCATTCCTCAAAAGAACTCCAAAATGCCAACAAGATGGTTCAGCAGGAAAAGGCGTCTGAAGCCAAGTCTGAAGCCAAGAGTGACAAGCCAAGTCCATCCAAGGGATGGATCACAGGGTAGAAGGACAGAACCAGCTTTCAGAAGCTGTCCTCTCCTCTCACCCCCACACATGGCAAGCACACACACACACAGACACACACTAAACAACAATCATACAAATACAAACACACAGCCAGGTGGTGGTGGTGCATGCCTACAATCTCAGCCCACAGGAGGCAGAGACAGGTATCTCTCTGTGAGTTTCATGCCAGTCTGGCCTACAAAGCTAGTTCCCGAACAGCTAAGGCTACACAGAGAAAACCTGCCTCAAAAATGAATGGATGAATACACACATAGCAGAACTGCCAAGAAGACATTTCCATGCTCAAGGAGTTCATGTATTATCTGGGACAGTATGTAATTCATCTACTTGACAATTAAGTAGTAACTAGCCAATGTTTGGGAATTGTTGGTTGTAAATTCAGCATGTACATAAAATAAGTAGTAAAAAGTCATATCTAATGTTTTTAGTATAACATAATCAATACATTACTAATTAATACAATGAGTATCTTAATATTGTTAAGGTCAAGTTGTATCTAATATTTTTTACAGTCAAAATCAAGAATGTTTTATAAGTATACAGACCATATTTTAATGCCTCAAGCACTAAAATATAAACAAAACAGAAACTGAAAATGATTAAATATGGTTAGCACAGACTAATCAATCATTAACTCAAATATTTATTCAGCAATGTGTGATGTTCTTTCACTTCTCTAGCCTGCCATGCCCAACATGGAATAAAAGACGTGGCCCGGGAAGAAAGAAGAGAAAGATGATGGAGATGTGGCTCGTACTGGCCAGGATCACACGTGGGGAACAGGGCTATGGCCAGACTCTCAGGGGCTTCCTGAAGTTGCCTAACTGTGACTCTCTGCACATTGCTGTGACAAGGCTCTCACACAGTGTCTAACAGACATCACCCCTGGGAAGCTCCCCAGAGAACGCACCTGTACTGACAGCTCCCAGGAGCCTCCGGACCTGGGCCCTGGAACTCCACAGCACAGATGACTCAGTGGGAGTGTCCTGGCTTCCACTTAGCAAAGTGTAAGCAGATCATGTAATGGAGCCAGGAGGCCAGAAAAACTGGAAAAGCACCCATTTCAAGCCCATCTGCAGCAAAGCACTAAAGCTGGAAGAAGTTCAAGTGAGAAGAAAACCGTCTAAGGCACAACACGAGTATCTAGTGGGCACAATGTCCAGAAATCCTTATTCAACTCTCTGTAACATTAAATTAAATCCAAAAGAAAGTTTTGGGATTGTTTTGTTCGGGATTTATTGTTGTCTGTTTGTTTTTGAGACAGGGTTTCTCTGTGTAGCCTTGGCTGTTCTGGACCAGCTGGCTGAAGAGAACTTAAGAGATCCACCTGCCTCTACCTTCAGAGTGCTGGGATTAAGGCATGTGCCACCCTCACCAGCTCAAAAGAAAATCTTTAATGAATGACATTTCAGTGTGGAAAAAATTCTTTTTATAGTCTGACACTTTAAAGCTCTACTCCAGAAGTCCAGAATAAGTTAAGAATAATATAATATAAATATAAAAGGGCCATTTTACCCTCTAGGATTCTAGAGGGATTGACATTAAATAGTAGTCAGTGAGCTCAAGTATACTACAGCAAGATGATCAGTGTGTGATTCTACAGCAGCAAACTACAGCCCCAAACAACAGTGGGTGCTCTCACCCTACACCCATGCTTTATTAAGGCCACATACCATTTAAATAAATCTTAACAGTCCGGATGAGTCAACAGGAGGAAGAATGTCAGTCCTTCACCAGGAAGAGAAAAACTAATACAAACTGTTAAGGTGCTAAGCAAAGCGGACATAAGTGTTTGCTCATGTTTGTTAAATACACCTTGACCTTGCTTGCATTGACTGGGATGTGCACCAGAGACTGTGAACCTAGCAACCCATCCAGGTAAAGTGTAGCATGGCTCGCTTTAGCTTCGCAGTCTACAGGGCAGATCTGATGCACAATTGAGCCGTCTCAATTACCCAGCTCTCTAAGTGTTCCCAGTTACCAAGAATAAAACAAGTCACCCTTTCCCAAAAGAAGGCAGTCTTATGCCAACCAACTTTTCCATACACTAACAAATGCTCAACCACAGTACCTCAACCCTGTGCTTCAATATGCTCCATAGTTAAGCAGAGCAGGGCCTAAACAGGCCTTTCAATGACTGCCAACAGCTCTCCCTATCATAGCAACCAGCCCCTTCATCTGTCCGCATGCATGTGCCTGTGGCTCCTGGTTAGACACCCTCAGTCTTCTTTGCCTTCACTATACCAAGAGTTAGGGGGCTTTAGTAAAGGGCAAAGAGTAAACACTTCAGGCTTTGTAAGATGAATGGCCTCTGCAGCAAATATGCCTCACAGCTGTTGAGAGAAAAGCAGCCACTCAAGATACACAAACAAATGAACATGGCTTTGATCTAATAAAACTCTATTCACAAAAGCAGGAAGGGGCTAGGCGACCTAGGACCTCCCTACAGATGTCCAATCTGCTGTTACTCCCACACAGTGGGCTGAGAGGGAAGGAGACATGACTAGGAGCCTCCCGTCCTCAACAAGGCAGCCCCTAAGACAGTGTGTCCTCTGAACAATCTACACCACAGCTTCACATACCTTCTAGTCACCTGGTCCCTCAGGACTGTCCCACACAGGCCACTGGACCACCATGCTCTATATTAATATGAGGCTAGCTGTCAGAAACAAAGCATAAGACTACAATGGCCATTATAACACTTTATCTTAGAGTCAACTCATTTTCTACACTTCCCAGATAGCTTTATTATAAAAATCCAGATTTAAATTGCCTTAAATAGTTAAGTGTGCTTCCAAAACTCTCAAAATGTAAATCTAGTTATGCTAATAACACCATTCCTTAGGCCTCATAAAAATGCTAATTGAGATAGAACTTCTAGGCCACTCCCTGGGGATGGTACTGCATTACATCTCATCATTTTTATTTGGATACAGAACTCTGTAATGTCATCTAAAGCAATTATGACATATCTTACAGTAGGAAACTTTCATAGTCCGGGTGAAAGACACAATTACTCTAAGCTATGCTTGGCCAAAAAGCCTACAATCAAGCTTTTTTAAGATTTCAGTTCACGTTAGGAAACAAAGCAGAATTCACTGTTCCTTCATCCGTGGACTACACTATTTATGAACGCCTGTGCTTCTGACAGAGCTATGCCACATCACTGGAGAGAGAACAGTAATCCAATGTTTCCTGAGCTCAGAACAGTAATCCAATGTTTCCTGAGCTCGTCAAGTTTACATCACATGGCGAGATAAGATAAACTATGAATGGCCTAACTGCTCTGGGAGAGAGCAGGCAGAGCGGACAGAAAGAAGCGCTTTAGGGAGAGGAACCAAGCCTGGAAATGCTACCATACACTGAGAAATACCACGGGGCTGCATGTGGTTCTGAGCCAACCAAGCGGGTGCTGGGAACTGAACCTGAGCCTCTGCCCTTAACCACTGAGCCATCGTTCCAGCCCCCTCTACAACAGTGTTTTAACATCGTAATGGGAAGCTGCCCTTACTGGTCCCCTATTAACAATACCAAACTGCACTTGTATTATGTTGTATTATGTTGTGTGCTCAAAGGACAATTTTATCAGTTCCCTCATTTAATATTATAAAGTAGATGTGACAGTACTAATTGCCATTTGACAGACTCTGGAATCATGTGGGAGATGGGTCTCTAAGCATGTGGGAGATTATATTCTCTAAGGTGGGAAAAGTCATCCCCAACGTTCCCTCGGCAGGGCACCCTGGACTGGAAAGAGGAGAGCGCCAGCTGAGAGGCAACAGCACCATCCTTCTTCTCCTGCTTGTGGATCTGCTGTGAGCAACTGCTTCCAACCCCGGATGCCTTGGCTTCCCAGCCGTCAACTGCGAGGTAAAATAAATCCTATGTTGTTTTTGTCAAGAGTATTTTATTCTAGCAATAGGCAAAGAAACTAAGGTAAGGACTATCTGTCCCCATCTTACAGATAAAGAGGCTATAAAATCAGATCAGCACAGCTAATAAATGGGCAGGTCTAAGCTATACATCCTGAGTCCAGGAAGATGAAGTCATCTTAGAACACTCCAGTGAAACTGATCACTTTGCTTAAGCCAGACTATGCTGTCTTGACATCACCATAAACTCCTAGATCAGTGGTTCTCATCCTGTAGTCATGATCCCTTTGGAGCAAAGGACCCTTTCAAGGGGGTCACATATCAGATATCCTGCATATCAGATGCTTATATTACAATTCATAACAAAAAAAACAATTACAAAGTGGTAATAAAATAATTTTATGGTTGGGGTCACCACATGAGGAACTGTATTAAAAGGTCGCAGCATTAGGGAAGTCGAGAACCACTGTCCTAGATTCAATACACTAAAATTACAAGCTCTCTCAATACAGATTTTTCTCTCCCAATGTATGGTACATGCATCTCAAGGTGATTCCCAATGAGTCACACACCCTTGTGGATCCTTAACGGGTCATTCTGTTTCCCTGAGGGTAGGACCTGTAGCTTGCTTCTGCCCAGTTTCGAACACAGCAAGGAAGATGGATATCACGGTCCTTCCTAAGATGTGTTATAAAACAAAATGTGAATGTCAGAGGTCACCCTTTGGGGCTATGCCCCAGAAGCCATCCACCTGGCTCACTGATTGGGCTAAGATGGCAAGCTAGTGAGCCCAGGGCTCATCTATCTCTGCCTCTTCAAATTGGTTACAAGCTGTATCACCATGTCCAGCTTTCTTATATAAGAGCTAGAAATCTTAACTCAGGTCTTCATGCACCCTATTAACTGTAATCCCAGCTCGAGAACAGACATGCCAAAGCCTGGTAGCACATTCTCAGTACTTGGGAGGAAGAGGAAGAAAGATCTCTAGTAAGAGACCAGCCTGAGCTACACAGCAAGATTTTACCTCCAAAAACAAAAGGGCCTAGGGCTATAGCTCAGCAGCAGAGCACTTGTCTAGTTTGGACAAATCTCTAGATCTGACCTTCAGTACATAAAGGAAAAAATTCACAGCTATTTGATGTTAAGAGCTAATATATACATATTACAGTAAGATAACTTCTCCTTCACACCATTTATTGTTATATAATTGAATATTTCTTTGATGCAGGATAGTTCTCAAAGTGTAGGTCTCAAACTATTAGCCCTCACCAGATCCACAGCATCAATAGCCCTAAGAGTGGGACCAAGCAATTTGTCCTTTTTATTTATTTGTTTCTTTCTTTCTTTCTTGAGAAAGAATTTCTCTGTGTATTCACAGCTGTCCTGGAACTCTGTAGACCAGGTTCAAACTTAAGAAACCTGGCGGCCTCCTCCGTCCCATATGCAGGGATTAAAGGAGAGCACCCCCACCCCAGGCGCAGACTCTGCCTTTTTAACAAACCCTTTGAAGGCAAACTAAGTGCAGAAGGAAAAGCTGCTAACAAGCAAGAGCTTAGTGGCCAACACAGACACTTCCTGGGGTGATGGCATATACAACATTGCAAGCAAAAGGCAAATATAGCTTTAATAAACATCAGGTATCCATTAAAAGCTTACTAAATGCAAGAAAGCAATGTGTCACAACAAACATAGGAAAATATTAACTCTAAACTTAAAATGCACTTGGAGGAGATATGAACCCTGGACAGAAACAAAGTTTCTTACACTGTCCTTATGAGTATGAGGCTCTAAGAACTACACTCACAGGCAACATGAATCAGAGTAATGAGAGCTCATTTCTATCTGCTAACAAGTCAGAGCAGACTTGAGAATTACAGCCAGGAGAGAAATGTACAAGCCATGATGACGAGCAGGTCAACCTCAGTAAGGGAACAGCATTTGTTGAGGAATCTGGGTATAAGGACCCTGCAGATTCTTACATAAGAGAGTTGGATTTGAGGAAAAAATACTTATCCTGTCTGTTGTATTATGTATACAAAAACAGGAAGGAATCTGAGAAAGACCGCAGAACCAGAGGATGCTTTGACATGTGCCTATAATTCCAGCACTGGGAGTTAGGCTGGGCCTTCAACATCTATCATTAATCAAGAAAATGTCCCAGAGATTTTTCCCTACAGGCCAACCAGATGAAGCCTTTTCCCAGCTGAGGCTCTCTCTTCCTAGATGACTCTAGTTTTGTGTCTAGTTGACAAAAAAAAACACCCAAGGTTTGTGTGTAGCTTGGGATCTTAGGTTTTTAAGAAGAAAGGGTATCATGTACCCCAAGCTGAGATTCTCTGAGAGTAAAGGAATGTGCCACCATGCTTCAATACCTGTCCTGGAGTTGGTAAGATACTTCAGTTTATAAAGCACACAAGGATCTGAGTAAGATTCCCAGTACCCATCCATATAAGAAAGCTAGGCATGGTAGTACATAAAGGTTACTTGGTATAACCTCAGGATGAAATCAGTGGGATGTATTTATATGTTATATGCTACTAAATGTTCTGAGCAGAGTACCGTGAACAGCAGGTTTCAGTTTTCATATACTTAACACTCTATACCAGGCACTTGGCAAATAAACTCATTCAACTTTGAAAATGATCCTGTGAAGTAAGAACTATCAAATTTCACAGATGAGAAAAGCTAGAGATTAGATTACATGTTAAGGACCACTCAATAGAATGTGCATACTTTTTACTTAAATATCAGCTCCCAAAGTATTTAATAAAAAACATTTTCATTCTCAGAGCTGTGAATAATGTCCCTTCTTATTCACAGCTTCACTTTCTGTGTCTTCAGTCAACCATAGGAAATATAAAATGAAAAACTCCAGAAATAAACAATTCCTAAGTTTTAAAATCAAATGCTGTTCAGAGTCAATGAATCTTGTTTGTGCTCATCAAGGTAGGGTGTGCAATGTCTCTTTATTCAGCACATCCACGCCAAACAAATTACCACCCATTAGTCAGTAGGGGCCAAGGTTTAGGGATCAATTATTGTGGGATCACATTGTTTATGTTCAAAAATCATACTCCCCAAAGCCTGTCACTCACTTCACTCAGCTCACTATTAACCAGTGTGTCATGTGATCACAAGAAGGCTAGAGTGTTTTGACAGAGATCAAGAGAAACCATGTTAATGGAACTTTAATTAGAGTATACTGTTACTGTGTGTAACCTCTTGCTGTGCCTAAGTTACAAATTAAACTTTACCATAGGTTTGCTTGCCTCTGTAACAATTATATGACAAAGTTCTGTTAGGGTTAGGGTTCAGGTATCCACTGGATGTCCTGGAACATAGCCCTGCAGATAAGGGGCCCACAAGACTCAACTAAATGCACAACTAGCAATATAAATCCACCCAGGCCACTCTTGGTTTCCACTGCACACCTTCTCATCCACAAATCATTCGACTTATCCAACTAAGCATATCACTAAAGGTTATTATCCCAGTCTTACAGATCTCGTACAAAACACAGCCAGTACTGACAAGGAGTCACTTACACTCCATTCCCGGGGTGAGAGGCAGCATAGCATGAAGAGCACAAACTCCAGATCCAACTGCCTGGCATCAAATCTCGTCCACTGCATTGTAAGGGAAGGAAGGGCCTTGGGTACTTCCTCCACACAGCACCCAAAGGTTGACTAACATGCTCCCTCTCCTACCGAATCTCCCCTCTGAACGAGGCAGAACTTCCCCATCCACCCTCCTTTTGCTCCTTCTCTTCTGCCTTAGGATATAATTCTTCAGGAGACATTTGGAAAGGAAAGAAGGGAGGGACAGAGGAAGAAAGGGAATGAGTGAACATGAGACATGGTCTTGCTGTGTTATCCAGATGGCCTCAATTCCAGCCTCAGTCTCCTGAGTGCTGGAATTACAAGCATGCATCATCACACTTGTCCACTGTCTACCTTTACCTAAGGCGCATTAATGATCATACTAAGAATAATCTCATCAAGGCAACTAAGGCATCACTGATGATAGGTTCTTCTTGAGTAACAGTTGACATCTAGGTATTGCCATATTTACTACATGTAACACTGCAGGCAGTTTACAGTCATAATCATCAAAAAAAACAAAACGATAGTTTCTCACACTGTTTCTATTGAGGCTCAGGAAGCATCCTAGTCTTTGAAATTACAGAAACTGTCTCTAACAGAGGACAACTCATTCACAAATGACAGCGGGTTTCCTTTTAATCTTGAGACAAGGTCTTGCTATGTGGCTTAGGCTGGCCTCAAATTTTTGCCAATCTGCCTACTTCAGCCTCAGAGTGCTTAGATTACAGAAATGTGCTTCAATGCTCAGCTTGAGAGTTCTTTAGAACTAGAGAGATTTAGAATTAGATTTAGTTCTTTAGCTTGAGAGATTTAGAATTAAATCCACAAACTACACTTATTTATTCATCCTCATTCAACAAAAAAATGTCCTACCCAAAAGTTACTATAAAGTCATAGGGCCTGTCATCACACTTGGGAGGGACAGGGGAAAAGATCAGGTGTTCCAAGGTATCCTCAGCTACATAAGACTTTGAAACCTACAAGAGACCCCATTACACACAAAAATAATAAAGGAATTTTTAAAGTATTACAATACAGTGCTTCGCAAAGTCCTGCCTTACATGACAGCTATTTCTCTCTACCTAGTCCACCGACCTACCAGATCCTGAGTCATCTCTGCTTCTCCTTATGTTTTATGTGTCCCTACCCTAACCCTGCATGCCACCCCCAGCTACTCAATCAGTTACCATGTTCTGTCCATCTTAAGCTGGGAACGGGAAAGGTTAAATGAACCAAGAAGGCCTATATGAGCTACATGGACCAGCAGGCAAGCTGGAGAGCACATACTCTATTTATTCATTATTTATGATTTTTGGAGGTTTTTCCGTTTTGTTCTTGTTTAAAGCTGTGACTCACAGTGCCCAGAATGGTCTGAAACTTGCTGTGTGTCTGCTGGTGCCTCCTCACCCAGCCATATCTCCCCCTCCCCCTCTTTGTTAGACAGTCTCACTATATGTATCCTCGGTTGGCCTGGAACCCATCTGCCTCTGCCTTGCTGGTGCTGGGATGACAGGTGTGTGCAATCACACCCAGCCATATACCTCTTTAAAGAAGTTCAGCACTGAGACTGAACTAAAAGAGAAAGTTCAGGAACAGTGTTGACCAACATTCTGATTTTTTCAAGAAGACCTGGAAATCTGAACTTTTATGGGAAAGATTAATTTTTAAAACTAAGTAAGTGCCAAATCAAATGTGTCTGCCAGATAAATTCAGTATGAGCTTTCCAGTTGTGCCCTCCAGTTTTAGAATCTCCTCACCCTTGCTAGGGATGGTAGCTCATACCTGTAATCCCAGAACTAGGCAGGCTCAGGCAGCCAGATTGACAGCTGGAGGTTAGCTGGCCTACAGATCAAGACTGTGGAGAGAAAAAAGGAGGGAAGGAAGAAGGGAGGGAGGGAAGGAGAGAGGGAGGGAGGGAAGGAAGGAGGGAGGGAAAGAATGTATCTACTCTCTTGGGGGACATGGTAGTACAAGCTGTCATCTCAGCACTCTGGACACCAAGACAAGAAATCATGAGCCTAAGGCACTCTGGGACACAGACACACACAGCAGTCTCTATTCCCTCTTTTCTGTCCCCACTGCTGTAATATCCAAGCCTTCAACATTTCTTGGGTAGGGGTGTATTTATTTATTACATCAGAATCACTTGGTGAGGGGTAATTACCACCCCACACCAAGTGATTCTGATGCCAATAAACTAACAGATCAAAACCACTTCCACTATGCCAGGAGCCTGCCTTCCTCACAGTCTGACCTCCCATGCCCCACCATTACACTCAAACACCCTGTTTGGTGGCTCTCAGAAAATGTCTCGGGTGCACCTCGAATCTCATGGCTCTCATCTGACAGGATGCCTTTTCCTTCTGCATTCTCTCTCCTCAGTTTGTCTTCCTAGACTGGCCTGCCCTTCACCTCCATCACCTTTAAGTCTCCCTCAGGTCTAACGTCCATGCTCACTCCTGTAGGTGTGAGCTACCTCCTGTCCTTTTCCACAGCACCCTGGAACTCGTGATCTGCATTCACGTTTATAAAGGTTTGCTTACCTGTCCCTGTGCCACCTAGCTGGGCTCTTTGAAGTCAGAAATTTCAACTTAATTTTGCAACCCCAGTGCTGTGCCAGATGAGTACATCTCCCATAAATGCTTGCCAAATAAATAAAATTACACTGTATGGCCCAGTAAGACCAAAGGCCAGCTTGGATTCTAGTTCTCTGGCTTTGCTATCAAAATGCAAATACACTTTCTCTTCACAACTTAACTGTAATATTAATAAATTCACAATAACTACAACCCCCGTATCAGGCTGTTGTCATTAGTCACATTAATTAACTATACAATTAGCAGATATCAATTCCTGAAATTCTACTCTTGAAACTAAATGAGGTATTTAGCTCATTTTCCCCCTAAAACAAGGATACAAATTGACTCAACACTCTAAACTCAAACTGTGCCTTCCCTGGATCTGACTAAGCAAACCACAACAGTTTAACCCATAGAAGTACACAGTGCCTCAACAATGAGTGTCTGTCTACTATGAATAAGAGGAAAAGGAAAAACACTGAATAGAGGAAAGGAACAATAAACCCCATGAAGGTGTTGCCACTTCATATGTACAAGAGGTACGTGACTGGGTGTGATTGCCCACACCTGTCATCCCATCACCAGCAAGGCAGAGGCAGATGGATTCCAGGCCAACCAAGGATACATAGTGAGACTATCTAACAAAGTGAGGAGAGGAGATATGGCTGGGTGAGGATGCAGCAGAAGAGCAGGAGCGGCTGTAGACACACAGCACCACAGTCTGCGGTTGCTATTAAGCAATGGAGCAGAACAGTAGCACATCCAAATTGACACCTTCATATTCAACATGAAAATTCAAAAGAAGCTTTCCGGTACCCACATGTACAGCTTTTACCATACTTAAAATACCTCTTGTTTTTTCTGTCTTCATTTCTTCTGTATTTATTGGGCATCTCTTGGCTCAGGATGCTGTGGAGACACTGATTATGTTGACCATGATAGCTATCAGCCCTGCCTACCTCCAGCTCTTGTCCTAACAAACAAGGCAAACATGCAACTAATTATCTAACTACTGAAGAGGACTGTGTTGAACACCTCCCCAGAAGACACAAGTGTTAAGAGAGTATATAAAACAGGATCCAGCCCAGGCTCTCTTCTGTACTGAAAATCACCCTTTCTTACTACAGAAACCTAACCACCTCTGTGTGCACTCCTCTGCACACTACTCTGTACAAATGCCAGGTTTCCACTTGGACCTCTCAGATGTACCTCTAGAGACCATAAAGAAACTAAATTGGTTCAAAAGTAATTTTTTCCACCAGCTATGCTAGGAGTATCTTTTTTTCCTCCTCTGTATCTTTTTGCTGTATTACAAAAGGACACATCAGAGAATAAAAACCTCTCTAAGTGTGTTGATTGTACATTTGGGGATGGTATTTTAATTCATGAAGTTATAAAGCATGTACTCTCTGAAGACTACACAATGAGAAAGCAACGAGAAAGAAAAGATCTCTGTGTACAATTCACTGACCACACAGATTTTTTTTTCCTCCTTTGAACATCTCTGACACATTCTTTTTAATATGAATATGGTCTGGTATTAAGCAAAGAAACTTCTACTAGAAGAATGTTAAGGTAATAAATTTGTATTTGATTTTGGGTGACCCCCCCCCCAAAAAAGCCTCATTGTAACTAAAATAACATCAATAAACTATTTTGGTGAATGAACGCTGGGGCACTTGTTAAATTGACCTTTGTTTTCCAGGATGATAGGAAACTTGCTGTCAGACACAGGAACTGAATCCGATAAGGGAGGAGGACATGACACAGAAAACCACAATGAATGTCTGATAAAGTAGGGCTCTGGTCTAGAGGAAAACATAAACCTAGAGAAGGCTATAAAGAAAACAAGTTTCACTAAATAAGTACAACTGCTCTTTTATATTTTTTTAATATTTATTTTTATTTTATGTGAATTGTACGTATAAACTGTGTAAGGGTGTCAGATCTTGGAATTACAGACAGTTGTTAGCTGCCATGTGGATGCTGGGAATCGAACTTAGACCTCTAGAAGAACAGTCAGTGCTCTTAACCGCTGAGCCATCTCTCCAGCCCTGCTTTTATTTTTTAAAAAACAAAAACAAAAAACCCACAACAACAACAAAAAACTTGCTCTAAATGTCAGAATTCTAGTAAGAAAATATTTTAGCTGCCAATCTTTACAGAGGAAAACATAGATACTAAAAGAGGGGAGAGCCCACCACGCAACAGGAGATACTGTATCAACAGCCTTCTAAAACACAAGTTCTAAGGCTCTGGCATTTCTTCCCAGTTACAGTGTTAAGACAATCACTACCTGGATTCATAATGGTATGGCCCAATGAGGCTTCAACGAGAGATAACCTAGGGCCTTCTAAAACCCCGCTGGGTTTCTTTTATATTCCAGCTACACAAAACTAAGACCCCCTTCCCCAGATATTCATTCATTTATTCCACTAATGTCTGCTGGATGCCAACTGTGCAATGTAGTACTATGCTCATGGGTCATGCCTCACAATTTGGATGTTTTATTCTTTTGGATAGGCACATTAATTTCATACAGGAACAGACTGCCCTCAAAAAAGGCTTAGCAAAGATCAAACACTAAAGCTCATTATTTCAGGTTAAGATGACTAACTGGCAAAGTAGTTCCCCTGTGGGAGTACTAAAAGCCGGGTGAAAACCATCATTATTTCTTGGGGTGCTCATTTCTTGCCAGACTCTTTTTCAACCTTTCCAATCCCACTAAGCATGACAGAAACTCACTAGAGCTAAGTAAGCCTAAAAGAAAGGCTGAGTGGGGGTTCAACGAATTGCCCAAAGCCAAACAGAAACTTGACTTTAGCATCGGGTTTCTATGTACTCGAAAGCCCGCGCGCTCTTTGCACTCCCTTCCAATGCACAATGTCTCAACCAGAAGCACCGGCGCCACGAGCCACTGTGGAAGCCTCTTTGCAGGGGCAGGGTGGAGCACATCAGCAGGAGGGCCTCGAGAAGTCACTTCCCCTCCCTTAGCATCCGCCACAGGACCATCCCAATCCCTGAAGTTGTAAGCACTGACAGGCAGATGGGAAGTTCATTCAAACGAAGACCGATACAGAAGGGAACGCCATCCTCTCTAGAAGAGGCTGAAAAAGCACAGCAGTGACAAGTAATGAGAAAAAGTAGAGAAAGGAATCCTCTTACTCTCTTCAGGTGCTCTAAGGAAAAGGCAGTCTCCCCCGGGGTGCAGAGACCAGGTAGCGGGCCTAGAATGATCCCACGCTCCCCGATCGTGAGCCCCCTTAGGATCCCCGCAACAACGCCTGCCTGCCGGCGCGCCACGCGGCAGGCACAAGGTGACACGGACCGCGCCGGCCCCTCTGCCGCCAGGGCGCGGCCAGGGCGAGGGGGAGAGGGGCGGCCGGCCGCCTGTCTGCTCCTTCGCTCTACCTTGTACTTGTCAAAGCCGGCCAGCTGCTCCGGGCTCACGTATTCGTAGCCAGCCATGACGACCCGAAAACCGAACGCCCACTCCGCAGCGGCAGCGACTCACTGCGACCAGACGATGAAACACGAGCAGCACACGACACTGGGGCAGCGCTGGGAAAGCCTGGGCTGGTAAAGAAGGTAAAGGCGCGCTCCGCCCACTGCGCACGCGTAGCTGACCCAGCGCGCAAGCGCAGCCCCCGGGGGCTCCCGCCCACCCGGGTGGGGACACGCCCTTCGCACGGCCCGCCCCTAACGCCGCCTCCGTCCAATCGGCACGGACTGGCTAACGCTAAGTCCCGCCTTCCCGCTATCGTCGTCGATTCATTTGCTAGAGTCAAAATAGGGGGGCTGAAGTAAGAGAGGAGGTGAAAGGTCAACTTCCCGGCAGTCTTTGCTCTTCTCTCTGGTATTAGGACCTTCAGGGTGGCTGTGTGGGATTCTCTTATAATCTTGTGGTTTGGGTGAGTGTGTTCGTGGGAGTTCGGGAGGAAAGGCGGAGCCAGGTGTCTGCCGGGGTGGGCTTCAAACGCCTGGAGCGAATTGATGATGGCAGGCGAACGGGAAACTGGGAGCGGTCCAATAAAGGGACTTGAGAAGCCATCGGAGCCCGTCCCCTTCTGATTCGTGTTGCTTGTGGACTTTGGACTGCATCGTCAGATTCCACTGATTCGATCCGGTGCGAATTGCAATTGCTTAAATCTCCTTGATCTCCCATAAAACCATTGATTTCTCAATCTCGACGGGGCCTTAACTGTGTTTGCAAAGAGTGTTTTTACGTAACTAGATCCCAGTGCATTGTAGAAAAAAAACTGATGAGTGGTTACTATGTATCTAGTAATAGGAAATGTTTATTAATAATTGCTACCTTTTATTGCGTGCCCTACCTGCTGAGAACTTTAATTACATTATTGCCAACCCATTAACATTGACATAAGAGGTATTTTCCCCACTAGCACAAACCAAGGAGTTGTGTATCCCCGGTACCAGCAAAAAGAAATTCAGGTTACATGACCTCTCCAGAGACACTTATTTGGTTGGAAATGGCCAACCCAATTTGAAATACAGTCCTATTAAAATCACTACATCGGTGAATTCGCCTGGCTCCCTATATCCTGGAATAAGGACAATTAATTTGAAATCTTTTATGTTCCTTAGAGTCATTCACTTCACAAATTCTTATTAGGTCCTAAGATACCAAGCCCAATTTTTAGCTATATCCTCCAAAGTCTAGGGTGTGAATGGGTGGGGTTGTTTTTAAGATGAGGTCTCAATATAGGTACAGCTAGCCTGGAACTCACTATACAGCCCAGACTAACCTCAAATATTATTTCAGTCTCTTAAGTGCTAGTATTGTAGGTGTGAGCCACCACACCCAGCTCTAAAGTGTACAGTCCCTAATGAGCTGAAGCATATAAAGTATTTGTTAAACCAAGATAAAGTCTTTGCTCTGTATTTTTTCTGGTAAATATAAATAAGACAAAAAGAAAGGGATCTTACCATCAAGTTTTTTTTTTTTTTTAATAAGCCTGTACTATTCCGTCAGAAATACAAACCTCATACTTAACATATTTTAATTACTTGTAGAAAACTATTAAAAAGTGACATGATAAGAATGAGAGATGGCTCAGTGTCTAAAAGTACTGGCTACTTTTGAGGAGTAGTTCAAATTCCAGTACCCACATGGTGGCTCACAAACATCTGTAGTTCCAACTCCAAAGGATCTGACATCCCTTCTGGCCTCCGAGGACACTATATGTGCATGATGCACAGACATGCATACAGGTAAACAGCCACTCCTACACATAAAGTAAAAATTAATCTTTAAAAAAGTGACATGGTACAAGCTAATAATATCACATAAACTGCACTTGTTAATTACTTCATAAGGATGCAAACTCAGTGTGGCTTTTTATTTTCTTTTGGGGGAAGGAAAGCAGTTTTCAAGACAGGGTTTCTCTATGTGTATCCCTGGCTGTCCTGGAACTCAGTCTGTAGACCAGGCTGGTCTTATACCCACAAAGATTCACTTTGCCTCCCAAGTGCTGGAATTAAAGTTTTGTACCACCACTGCCCACTTCTTCTTCTTCTCCTCCTCCTCCTCCTCCTCCTTCCCCTCCTACCTCCTTTTTTTCCAGAGCTGAGACGATAAGGCAACAGGATCACTTTAGCCAAGGTTGCCCTTAAACTAATGATCCTCCTGCCTCAAAAGCAATTTAGTGAATATGTTTTAAATAACAACTTTGAATATTTGAAAGACTTTTTTGTGATCTTTAATTATGTGTGGTATGTGTACATGAGTAGTGGTGCCTGAGGAGGCCGGAGGCATCCAGTCTCCCTGAGCTCGAGTGACAGGCAATTGTGAGCTTTAGGACATGGGTGCTGAGAAGACACCTGGTCCTCTGAATAGAGGTAAGTGCTGTTAACAACTGAGCCATCTGTCCAGCTGCACAGTTTTTAATTTTGTAGAGGCGAGCAGTTGCAGGTTTTTCCTCTCTGTAGAAGGCCTATGTCACTTACCGTCAATTGTAACTTCTCAGAACATCAAAAAAGATGTTTTTAAAAAAGATTTATTTATTATGTATACAGTATATAGAAGAGAGTACCAAATGTCATTATAGATGGTTGTGAGCCACCATGCCAGAAATCTAACTCAGGACCTCTGGAAGAATAGTCAGTGCTCTTAACCTCTGAGCCATCTCTCCAGCCCCCTCCTCAGAACATCTTAAACAGAAACAATATAGAACTTTGTTTACACTTTGATGTCTTGTCTGAGTGATCCTCAGTAATTCAATTTTAATTTGTCCCAGTTTTCTATTTTATTTTCTTTTTTGATAATGTATTCATTTGTTGGGAGGAGTGAACAAGGGACAGCTTTCCACATTTGAGGCCTTCCTCCCACCATGTGAGTCCTGGGGAATCTGATTAGGCTGTCAGCCTTGGCCCCAAGTCTTTACCCTTTGAGCCATCTTGCTAGACCTTCAGTTCTCTATTTTAGAAAGAACTAAACGCCAACAAACTGATATTAAAAATCTTACTCACCTCTGAAATCCAATAAAACTTTATCACTTAACTTGTCAGTTGAAGCCAACTCATCTGGGGGAAGATGCCTTACCTTTAGTTATTATGCTCATCATGTGAAGTGATGTGGCATAAGGTGGTTAAATTAAAGCCAGACAAGCATAAGATATGACTTCCTGAGTCCTATGAATCACATAGGATCCGGTCAGCTTCCCATGCACTTAGAAAATAAGTAGAAAGAGAAAAGCAGTAAACAAAATTGCCTTTGGAACTGAACTAATCTGTCTCCTCTTTTCTGAATCTCACTCAAGATGGCTTTTATGTCCAAAGCAGCCCCAAGTGACCAGAGACTGTCTTATATCAGCCTGGCTGTCCTCTCTATCTCTTCCCAGTGGGCCACAGCAGTGAGTGTGGTTTATTGCTGCCTTGCTTCCTTCATCTGCCACCTCATCCGTTGAACTTTACCTCTTCAGCCTTCCTGCCTGTGTCTCTCTCTTCTCCCCCATCCTCCTCCACCAGTATAGAGACTAAACCTAGGTGAACATCTGCATCTCACACCCCCAGAATCAAACATATTGCCCTCAAGAATGATAGTCTTAGAAAATAATAGTTCGTGCTAAAAAAAAAAAAAAAAAGCTATCTTTGTAATATAACCAGGAAAGAACTTAATTCTTGTTCTATTTAGTCAGAAGGAAGGGGGGTTGGGGAGATGGCTCAGAGGTTAAGAGCACTGACTGTTCTTCCAGAGGTCCTGAGTTCAATTCCCAGCAACCACAGCTCACAACCATCTATAATGACATCTGGTGCCCTCTTCTGTATACTATATATGTAATACATAAATCTTTTTATTAAAAAAAAGAAAGGACATGTCACATAAATGAAAATAGCTAGTAAGTTAAAGAACTAATATAGTTAATAACACCAATAAGATTTATTGAAGTCATAAAAATGAACAGTATTTCTATGGAAGTTTGTAAAAAAATGTAATGGCTTTATTCTCTTTTTTAAAATTTTTTTTTAATATGTATACAGTATACAGAAAAGGGTACCAGATGTCATCATAGATGGTTGTGAGTCACCATGTGGTTGCTGAGAATTGAACTCAGGACCTCTGGAAGAGCAGTCAATGCTCTTAACCTCTGAGCCACCTCTCCAGCCCTTTATTCTCATTTTTTAAATAAAAATAAAGCCAGATATTGTGGCTCATGCTTGCAATCTCAGCATTTGGGAACCATCACAGAAAAATTGTAAGATTGAGGCCAGCCTGAGCTACAATATGAGACCTTGTTTAAAAATAAAATTAAATAAATGAAATAAAATTAGGGCCTGAGGTATAAGACAGTATTAGAGCATGAGTGTTTCATATGCATAAAGCCCTGGATTTAATATTAACCCCAGCACCAAAACAATAATACAGTAATAAAAAATTATGTCCCCTAAGTTGATCCTTGGCTGAGTTACAGCACTTAGCCTCAAATGCAAGAGGCTCTAGATTCGGTCCCACTACCCTAACACATACCACCACCACCAATTCTCAAAACAGCTGAGTATCATTAGTTCACGATAATGATTCTGAACCAGGGGCCAAAAGGGTTCTTTCAATTGTATAGACTAGAACAAAAGAAAAGTCATATTTTGCCTTCAAATTACTCAATTTCTAATAAAACTTGCACTTTGAGTTGAATAATTTTCCCACTGGATCATACAAGTTACTATGATAAGGTGTTAGGAAAAAATAATATGTCTAGTTGTTTTGTAGTGATAGATATCAAACCCAGAGGCAAGCACTCTAGCATTGGGCACCGTTGTCAAACCTTGTAAACCAGCTTCTAATCAAGGCTAAGGCATGCAGAGGAGAGAATTAGGGAAGAGTCCAGCAGACGTTAAGCTCTTTATTGTTTCTTAAAAATGAAATTTAGGGCTGGAGAGATGGCTCAGCAGTTAAGAGCACTGACTGTTCTTCCAGAGGACCTGAGTTCAATTCCCAGCATCCACAGGGCAGCTAACAACTGTCTGTAATTCCAAGATCTGACACCTTTACACAGTTATACATGCAGGCAAAACACTAATTCACATAAAATAAAAATAATTTTAAAAAAAATGAAATTTTGTGGCACGTGCCTTAAATCCCAGCACTCAGAAAGCAGAGGCAGGTAAAACTCTGAGTTTGAGGCCAGCCTGGTCTACAGAGTTCCAGGACAGCCAGGGCTTCATAGAGAAACCCTGTTCGGGGGAGAAAAAAAGTGAAATTCCTTGGCTGTAATAGACCTGGAGTGGGGATTTTGCCTGCTTGTCCCCTCCACCCTTTGCTTTTAGTTTCAGGAATCCCCCTACATAAGAATATACAGGGCTGGGGCTGGAGAGATGGCTCAGCGGTTAAGAGCACCGTCTGCTCTTCCAGAGGACCCAGGTTCGATTCCCAGCACCCACATGGCAGCTAACAACTGTCTGTAGTTCCAGTTCCAGGCAAACACCAAGGCAAATAAATAAATAAATAAATAATAAATAAAGTTTAAAAAAAAAAAAAGAATATATAGGAAGCCCTGAGTGGGCAGTCATTTGTACCCACTATTCTACAGTGTGTGGGGTGCACTGAGAGTCAGTGTTGAGAGCCTGCTACCTTTTATGTTGGTGGAAGGAGAGGCTGTGTTCTGTTACTGGCCATCGCCACGGCTTCCCACTGATGTTTGGGCCAGTTTTGTTTTCCCAGACATTGAACACCAAACCAGTACCGTGAGTAATCATTCTAACCAAAGGCAGACAGTGTGACAGTTCAGGAGGAGGCAGATATTGTTATGTTAAGATAACCTGATATTGTTAGCAATCACATGGTTGAGGGCCCTTTCCTGTAGGAGTTTCAGGCAGTGAGGAGATGCTTGTGCAGAGCTATCTCTCAGCGGCAGGGAGGCGGAGAGCTGCAAGCAACAGTATTCTTTGTTAGGGCTTTCATGCAGGGAACCTTAGGTACTGTGACTTTTAGCCTTATGATAACAAATGTTGAACTTTGGTGCAAGTCTAAAAAGTTGGGGCTCCTAGCCATTAATGGTACCTTTTTAAAAGCTTTCAGGCTTGAGGTATTGAGATTCCCCAGCTTTGAACAAGGTTGGGCATTAACAGCTTTGGGGCCCACAATATCTGAGACCTTTAACCTTTAATCTCTGATAACTCTCTGGAACTTTTCCAGTGACCATGGTCTGCAGTTTGTCCTCTGGCTATTTACAGCTCTCTCTGTGTGCATTTGTGTGTGTGTGTGTGTGTGTGTGTGTGTGTGTGTGTGTGTGTGTGTGTGTTTGAGGTGTGGTTTCACCATGTAGCTCAGACTAGCCTGGGTCTTGTTATGTGACCTCAAACTCACAGTGGTGCCTCAGGCTCCTGAGTGCTGGGATTGTAGGTGTGCACACGCCCAGCCAAGCTTTCCATCTTCCTCAGCTCTCAGGCAGGTTACTTCAGTTGTTCCTGTTTCTCACCTAACTGCCCTTTGGCACTCTTCAGCTCTCTCCTGAAGCCATTGCCACTGCCCCTGCCGCTGCCATCACCACTGTCTCCACAGCCAGCTCACTCTGTGACAGATCAGAAGTAGGCCAGAAAAGACAGCCTAGGAGGACCCTGTCACTGTGCCTCATGTTTGAACACCAGTGGGGCTGGCACAGACCCACTACTCCCTGCTGGCTCCCAGACTGACACAAACAGCTCAGAGTAGGGTGTTTGCACCAGTGCATAGACCCTCATGTAAATGGAGGACTGTGTTCACACTACCACAGCATTGTCCTGTCACCGGTCACAGAAGTCCCTCCACTGCACCACAAGGGGAAATGCTCCTCCCTCCTGCCCTTGGCAGAGGTTGCAGAATCATCTAGATTTCACCAAGACTTGAGAGGGCAGAAAAATCCAACATAAACTGAAACAGTGGTGCTTGGGTTCTGCCCTCAGGAGGTAAAGGTGTACTTTACAGCAGGCACCTCAGTTGCCATGCGGCTCCCTCGAGTGCTAGGCAGTTGGCCACCCGGCTGATTGTCCTTCCCTGAGGCATTTGGGTACCAGGCAGGTATCTAATAGCTCCTAGTCAGGTGGTCAAGCTGTCCTGCCCTCTAAAATTCTGACTTATTTACAGGAAACTAATAACTTATATAGTGCTTATTTTAAGGAGTTTTAACATCAATAATGGCTCTTTACAGTTTATAACAGTCTTAACAGTTGTTCAGAGCCACACCCGAGGGGTGTGGGGGGATCAATCTCAGTATGGAAGCCACAGATAAAGGAATTTATTTAGACCCACGTACTTACCATTCTTGTTCGAAAGATGAGTGGTTGTTTCTTACAGGCATTACTATCAAGGATTGCTGTTAAATAAAAGGATCAGTTCAAACTGATGTCAGCCAGATGGCTCAGCTGACCGTGCAAGCCTGATGACCTGAACCCACATGATAGAAGGAGAGAATCAGCCCCCAAAGTTATCCTGACCACATGTGCATACACACCTATGCTCATACATATCATACATATGCACAATAATAAACCAATGGAATTTTGACAACTGATCTCAAAGTTGTATGTAGAACAATTTGGTTTGTGGCTTTTTTGAAATTCTCAGAGAGACCCAGCAGCTGCACATTATGAACAAAGAAGTAACTAGTACCTGTCCCCCCACATCTTCCCCCACTCCTCACTTTTGCTGCACACAAATGGAATCCCAGGACAGACCTTTCAGATGAGGAGCGGTGGTGCCTTGCAGCCATCAGCCTTGGAGTGACTTTTATTTCTGATTCCAAGCCTTAATCTCATCTAATCTAATATGGGTCCTGCAGGTAGAGCATGTGTAGCCACTGTCATTCAATTTACTTTTCTGTGTTCATTTTCATTCCATGGTCCTGAGACGGTTGGCTCAGTAGTCCTTTGGTTTGGGTGGAAGTCAATGGCATGAGTAAAGACAAAGCTAAGCAGAGCAGAGAGTAGGAAATATGACCTCCAGGAAAAGCCAGGGCAGCTGAAGCCAAGAGATTGCCAACACAAATAGCTACAAAGTAAAGCTCTGAAATGTTTTTTGCTGGGGCCCAGGCTATTGAGCTTGTTTAAGCAGAATGTGAGTTTGGACTGGTTTAGAAAAAGAATCAGAATATGAAACAATGTGTAAAGGTAAGGATTTCATGAATAGTAATCATGTGCTAGCTACAAGTAGTACCAAAGGCTGTGGAGAGATAGAAAGTAAAATAATAGTACATGGTCCTAGCAGAGAGTCACTACCACATCCTGTGAAGAGCCAGTTCCATCCTGCATCCCAGTCTTCCCTCCATCCTTATCCTCCCCTCCTTTCCCAGGGAAGCATGAGATACACTTTCTTCAACAGAGAATCATCTTTTTTTTTTCTTTCTTTTTTTTATTTATTTAATTATTTGCCTTGGTGTTTGCCTGGAACTGAAACTACAGACAGTTGTGAGCTGCCATGTGGGTGCTGGGAATCGAACCCGGGTCCTCTGGAAGAGCAACTGGTGCTCTTAACCGCTGAGCCATCTCTCCAGCCCCAGGACATAGTTTTTCATAGTGATGTTTCCTGCTGTCTTGGGGGCAACATTATCTCTGTGGGGTCCTATAAAAACTAAGACAGTGGTTAAGTCTCAAAGGACTGCATATAAACATCTATAAACAGTCTCATAGTGCTAGGTAAGGTCATCTGGAGTTCTTGTTAGAGATGTAATATGATGGATAATCATAGTCAGCCATCTTGCAACTGTCCTGAACAGTCTGTAGTTCAGAATCAGTCATTTAGTGGTATACATCAGCTTGAAAAATATAACAAACCAGGTAGAATCATTGTGGTGGGTCCCCATCTTCTTTCTGGATACTTTGGAGATTGCTGTTAGGATAATTTGTTGTTTTACAGTGGAAAACTTAAACATGGATATCAAATGGAAAATTTACATTTTAGGAGAGAATTGTGTGCAAAGAAAGTTTTAAAAGGAGGGGTGCTGGAGAGATGGCTCAGTGGTTAAGAGCACTGACTGTTCTTCCAGAGGACCTAAGTTCAATTCCCAGCATCCACATGGCAGCTAACAACTGTCTGTAATTACAAGATCTGACACCCTTACACAGTTATACATGCAGACAAAACACCTATCCACATAAAATAAAAATAAACTTTTTAAAAAATAAAAGAAAGTTTTAAAAGAAAAAGTACAGTAAGAAATAGAATTAGAAATAAAATTATAATAACAATAGTCCCTATAAATTTTGGCTGTCTTCTATCCCAGGTAGCTTTTTTTTTTTTTTAAACTTTATTATTTATTTATTTATTTGCCTTGGTGTTTGCCTGGAACTGGAACTACAGACAGTTGTTAGCTGCCATGTGGGTGCTGGGAATCGAACCCAGGTCCTCTGGAAGAGCAGAGGGTGCTCTTAACCGCTGAGCCATCTCTCCAGCCCCCCAGGTAGCTTTTCTAATGAGACAGAATCTCTTAAATTTTTCTTTTACCAATGTGCTTGGGTTTAGAGAAGGAGAAATCCACTTACTCCAATTTCAATGCCAGCTTGATTTGGAATTGAATTGGGACCACAATTTTTTTAAAGGTAAAGAGATATAGATGCAAAGCATTGAGAATTTACCCTGTATTGTATATTGGTACCAATAGGCCTTATATTCCTTTGCTTGTAAACCTTTCAGAATTTATTTTCTTTCAGCTTTAGATGTCTAGGTGTCCAGTATCTTTTTAACTTCTTGAAGATGGTTATTTCTCTGGCTTTCTGTAAAGACAAAAATGAAACCCTGCCCCAACCCTAGTTAAGTAAGTTTTCCTTACCACTTACTAAATTGCCATATTGGCAGATGAGCCATTATTTTTCCTCTTCAAGAGGTGTTGCTTTTTCAAATTGAATCTTTATTAATTTTGTTGGTACCCATGGTTTTTCTTCTCCTGTGGAAACAAAAGCAAAACCTCTTCCCCAATGAAGCACATATTCTGGCTTCCATTCTGAGGTCAAGACATCCTTGAAGTAAACAGGTTGGTTTAACTCAGAAGTTTTTTCTATTGTCCAATGTCTCTCTGCAACTGTTCTTTTCTCATCATCATTAAGAAAATTCAGGGTTAGTAAGGCATTATGCAATCTGTCTCTGGGTGTTTTTATTTCTTTTTTCTGTCTATGAAGCATCCCTTTCAAGGTGCAACTAGATCTTTCCATAACTGCTTGTCCTGTAGGATTGTGTGGTATACCTGTAATGTGCTTTATATTATAATATTCAAAAACTGTTTAATCTTTGGGAAACATATGCTCAAGCATTGTCAGTCTTAATTTGTACAGGTATTCCCATAATGGCCATGGCTTCCAAAAGGTGTGGAATTACAGAATCAGCCCTTTCAGAGTTCAAAGCAGTTGCCCATTGAAATCCATAAGTATCAATGACATGGTGTACATATTTTAATTTTCCAAATCTCATTTCTTTGCATACCTTTAGGATTGCTTCTTGCAGATAATGGTGTTTAGTTATAGAAGGATCAAGTAGGACATTTCTTTACAATTTCCTTGGCTTGGTGCCAAGTGATGCAAAAGTCACTTTTTAATCCTTTGCTATCAATATGGTGTTTCTTTTAAAATTCTGAGGCCTCCAGCACATTTCCTTTTAATAACTCATCATTCTTATCATTATTTTGTGCTTGAGGACCTGGCAGACCCATGTGGTATTTGACTTGTGTTATATATATGGGATGATCTCTATTTCTTATAATTTCCTGTGATTGTATAAATAATGAAATTAATTGTTTTATCAGGAATGAAATCAGCCTTTTCCATATATAAAACAACTCATTCTGCATATTGAGAGTCAGTAACTATGTTGGTGGCTCATGTAAAATCCATTAGCACCTATTGTATGCCAAAGAAGGACATACAATTATGACTTTTGTACAGAATTATAAGGGATTTGAACCACTTTACTCAAGTCTCCTGATTTATACTCTGGCTTTCCTGTTTGCATTGGTATAGAATGTAGGGACTCCAAAAAAATGGACTTTGTTGTACAATAGAAGAATAATCCAACTTGTTATTTTTAGGAATTCTGTTCTATTGCTTTGGAAATAACAGTTGTTAATCTCTCCCTGCCCCAAAAAAAATTACTTCAAGCTCCTTGCCAATATTCATTATCCTTCCATAGATAGGAAATTTCCTTGTTAGTTAAAGGTATTACAATTTCTGCTGGATCCATTCCTGCCAATTGACAAAGCCTTAATTTTCCTTTCAAAATCAAGTCATAAATCTTTTTCACATATGTTTTTAATTTTTTATTCAGCCTACATGCCAGAAATATCCATTCTAATCTATTATCTTTCCCTCTGCATCAGGAGACCTGCTGGAGATAATCTAGAATGCAGAATATAATCAGAATGCAGTTAAGCTCTGGATCCATATATGCCTCTTGTAATTTCTTTTCCACATAAACCAATTCTTTCTCTGCCTCAACTGATTATTCTCTGGACTATTTAAGTCCTTGTCCCCTTTGAGGGTACTTGCCAAATGTGATAACTGATCCTTTTCTACCCCAATAATGGACAGTAAATTATTAATATTACCTAGCAACTTTTCTTTTTTTTTTTTTTTAAACTTTATTTATTTATTTGCCTTGGTGTTTGCCTGGAACTGGAACTACAGACAGTTGTTAGCTGCCATGTGGGTGCTGGGAATTGAACCCGGGTCCTCTGGAAGAGCAGAGGGTGCTCTTAACTGCTGAGCCATCTCTCCAGCCCCCACCTAGCAACTTTTCAAAGTCATTAAGAGTCTGTAATCAATCTCTCCTGAGTTGTACTTTCTGTGACCTAATTTTTTGTGGCTCTATTTTATAGCCTAGATAATTAATAGAAACTCTTCTTTGTATCTTTTCAGGGGCAATTTGTAATCCCCAGAGAGGCTAAATTCTCTGTACTTCTAGGAACATGTTTTCTAAAGTATCTGACTTTGAATCTGCTAATAAGATGTCATCCATATAGTAGTAAATTATAGATTTTAGAAATAGTACACAAACTATTTCCAACAGTTTTTGTACAAAATATTGGCACAGAACAGGGCTATTTAACATTCGCTGTGGGAAAACCTTTCACTGATATCTCTTAACTGGTTGAGAATTACTGTAAGTGGGTATTGTGAAGGCATTTTTTTCCCTGTCTTTTGCTTGCAGAGGTATAGTAAAGATACAGTCAATTTTAAGTCTGAGCTTGGAAGAATTTTAATCTAGGAATTCCATTGCTGTAGAAGATCATAGCCTCATAGATTCATTGCTATATTAGCCTTATATGGCTTCAGCCTTTCTCTTTGTCCTTTGGGCCCTATGTATTCAAGTCATCTCATACTTTGTTTTATCTGAGATATGGTTTCAATCCCTAGAAATTGAACATTTATATCTCCTTTAGAGGCCATTTCAGATGCCATGATTGTGGGGTTATGATTGATACATTGGCCCCAGTGTTGACCAACTCTTGAAGAAAAATGTTATCTATTCATGTTTTTTTTTTAATTTTGGCCTTTGTTCATTTTTTTAAATTTTTTATTTATTTGCCTTGGTGTTTGCCTGGAACTGGAACTACAGACAGTTGTTAGCTGCCATGTGGGTGCTGGGAATCGAACCCGGGTCCTCTGGAAGAGCAGATGGTGCTCTTAACTGCTGAGCCATCTCTCCAGCCCCAAGCCTCTGTTCATTTATGAAAGTCTGCCAAAATATTTGTTTTGTGGCTTTTCTTGGAAATGTTGTTTCCTCCTTTAAAGTTTTATTCTCCAGTGCAGTATGACTTTTTTAGGCACTGGATTTTCTAATTGTCCTGGAGAAGATTTCCCTCAACAGCAACTGAGAATGATTAGACCATGTTTGAATGTGAGAGTTGTGACTTGGGGGCCTCTCAAGGGGTGTTTCCCGATGGTAAAGGGGTGCTTTGTTTGTCCCTTGTAGATCTACATTCATTGGTCCAATGTCGGCCCTTTGCCACATCTTCTGCATAATACAGAAGGTAGGATCCTTCTGTTTGGGTCAATCCTAAAAGAGACATTAATTCTAGGAGTGGCCTATATACAATTGCTTCTTATATGGCCTGGTTTACCACAATTAAAACATTTGATACCTTGATTTTTTTTTCATGACATTAGAAATGGCTTGTCCTACCCAATTCTCATCATCATAATTAGAAGACTCAGCATTAATTATATATTGAATACATTCCTCTAAGGGTGCTGATCTGGTCTTTAGAGGCATAAGCATCCTTTTATATTCTAAATTAGCATGATCAAAAGCTAAAGAGAGAATTAGTTGTTTTCTAGCTTCTGGATCTGACACTTTATGTACTGCCTTGGTTAATCTCTGCAGAAAGTCAGCATAAGGTTCTTTCAAGCTTTGCCTGACTTTAGTATATGGCTCAGTTGTCTGTCTTGGTTCTAGAATCTTTTCCCAGGCATTCAAAGTGGCAGTATGACATAGCAATAATGTATGTTCATCAAAAGTAGCCTGAACCTTTATATCATCAAATATTTATATCATCCAATCATTAGGTGTCATACTACTTTTAGTAGACCATAAATTTAACATTTGTTTAACACAGGTGGAATGAATACCACCAACCATTATAACTTCCTTGATGTTTTGATGTCGTATGTATAGGTTCTCAGTTACATTCTACAAACCCTCCTGGGGGATTTATCATTTGTTTGTTTTTTTCTGAACAATAACTGGATAGATCATAGCAGGGGAGAAAGGAAAACCCTGTACATTTACAACTTTAAGCAAATCATCTCCATCTCCATAAGATATTGGTTGTAAGGATTCCTGGCACTCAACGTAGCTGAGCCAATTCAGCTCACGTAGAATGCACCTTGTACAGAGGCACGCCCCTGGATGTGGCTGCACAAACCGTAAACACCCCTTCTTTTAAATGAGACCACAAAGGTTTCAGTCTCTCTCTCTCTCTCCTGATCTCCTGCTGTCTTGCTTCTGTTTCTGTACCCGCCTGGGAATTCTCTTAAATAAACCCTTGTGTGGCCTTGGTAGTGTGTATCTCTTCTCAAGCACTAAACCAACATTGGTGATGGTTGTTCTGAACTGTTCTAGTCCTACAGGTTTATTGTGTTTTAACCTTCTTCTCAATTACAGCAAAACAATCTTCCCATTGTTGAAATTTGCAAACCACTGATTTCTCAAAAGTCTGAATCTCTTGAATAGCAAATTGTTCTAATAATTTCATGGAATTAATAAGTTTCCTATTCTCATGATTAACATATGATTCTACAGATTTAAGCTTCTCCTGTATGGACTTAATATTTGCTTCCAAGGAGGAAGCTCTATCTAAAAGTTTGTCATAACCCGTTTCCATAAAATTAACTTTACATGCCAGTCTATCATTGGCAGATTCCATACTGTGCATCTCAGAAGTTAGTTTATCACTTTTAGTCTAAAAGATCTCTATCAGTCCAATTAACATTTCATATTTAGTATAGTTATCAGACCATATTTTTTTTAGAGATACAAAATGTAGGCTCAAGCTGAGAATTAACAGGATTGCTAGCATGAAACTCCCAGGGATGTAATATAAATCATGCAAAATTTCCTCAATTGTAGCAGCAAAAAAAGGTTCTAAATTTTTGAGTGGTTATATTGTCTGCCGTGCGTGGCAACCAAAAAACCTACTTTGAAGAGAAAATATATTCTTTCCTTCAGTCTGGATGTAATATCAATGTTTGGCATTGATGTTGCAGGCATCAGACCAATTAGTTTCCAGATGCATCTCAATTGTGGCTGGCAGTGATGCTTCCCTGACAGAGACCCACATTGAAGGGAGTGTAAAATAGCAACCAGAGCACATGTGGGTGTGACTGAAGCGAGGACTCGGCTATGGTGAGGCTCGAGGTGTGCTTACTGAGAGAGCACATACAGACCAGTGTAGTAGGATGTTTCTGGCCTGTCCAGCCTGGGGTCTAGACTTGCAGACCCACAGTCCCACAGAAACATGCAGATTCTTATATTAATATTTGCTGATTGACCTAGGACCCAGGCATATAACTTGCTAACTTTTTTTTTAAACACTTTTATTTATTTATTTAATTATTTGCCTTGGTTTTTGCCTGGAACTGAAACTACAGACAGTTGTGAGCTGCCATGTGGGTGCTGGGAATTGAACCCGGGTCCTTTGGAAGAGCAGACAGTGCTCTTAACCACTGAGTCATCTCTCCAGCCCCAACTTGCTAACTTTTTACCCTTAAACTAACCCATGGCTCTTATCTTGTTCAGCCATGTGGTTCCATACCTTTTCTCAAAGCAACATAGTTGTCCTCTGCATCTGCTGGCTTTTCTGGCATCTCTGCTCTGCTCTTCCTGTTCCCAGAATTTTCCCAGTCTGGTAGCCCCACCCACACTTCCTGACTACCTTCAGCCAATCAGCGCTTTTATTAAACTAGTAGGCAGGACAATTATTTACAATACAACAACATAATCCCACTATAGACCAGTGGCAAAACCAGTGGTATGGGTTTAACTGGCTAGGGACAAGGGCTCTTTAGGAAGGAGGGAGTTCCAACAAACACACTGTGGGACTGGACAGCCTCATGGACCATCCGGCTGCTGGGATTGGGACATTGGGTACCAAATGTAGCTAGATAATAATCACAGGGAATGGATTAATGTGCTAATATTTATTCAAAGCAACTTATGACACTTATTGGAGGAAATGCTAGAATGAGCCACTACTCCAGACAGAATGGATCTTCCTTCCAGGAGGTGGGAAAACAGAGAGAGCCCAGGTCGCAAACCTGATCTTTAAGATGGTCCCAGCCACAACTCAAGGAACAGTTTCAAAGGTCATGGGTGAATCTCATACCTACACTGGCCAGGAGGCCACGCCCTTAGGTCAGGAGGACATGCTTGAATCACACTACAATGGGATACAGAGATAACTAACTACTTACATTATAAATGAGGGCTGGAGGGATTGCTCAGTGGTTAAGAGCATGCACTGCTCTTGCAGAGGACCTGAGCTCGATTACCAGCTACCTACTCTAGATAGCTCACAATTTCCTGTAGCCCTGTTCCCAGGGTGTCTGACACTTCTAGCCTCTGATGTCCCTACACTACACTCATGTGTACACACACACACACACACACACACACACACACACACACACAAATACGATTAAAAATAAAATCTTAAATTTTTAAAATAAATTTGTTAATGATCCTTAGCCCTTCATTCTGCCATATCAGAAGCCTGGTGCAGCGGTATATATGTGTAATCCCAACAGTCAGGAGACTGAGGCAGAAAGATGACAGATAGAAGGCCAGCTAGGGCTACAGATTTGTTTCAATAAAACAAAACACACACACATAAACAAAACAAAGAATCACCTCATTTTAAAAGCTAAGCAAGTGACAGATGAGCATGGTGGCTCATTCATGGACTAAGAAGGCTACAGCAGGAGGATTGCCATAAATTAAAGACCACTCTGAGCCAGGCCATAGTGTGAGACTCTTAAAAAAAGAAAAACATGAAAGGATTTTATAATGGTATATCAATTTGATAACAAATCACTCAAAACTTAATAACCTAAGATCCCTCCCTGGCACCCGATATATTTGCTTATAAGCCATTTGAATTGGATTTAGTAGAATAATTCTTCTGGTCTTGTATGATAAATCATAATCATTCCACATCTTAAACATGTGCATTTTTTTTTTAAATTTTTTTTTTGATTTATTTATTTATTATGCATACAGTTTTACAGAAGAGGGCGCCAGACCTCATCATAGATGGTTGTGAGCCACCATGTGGTTTTGCTGGGAATTGAACTCAGGACCTCTGGAAGAACAGTCAGTGCTCTTAACCTCTGAGCCATCTCTCCAGCCCCAAACATGTGCATTTTTATCTGTCAGTCATACCTCAGTAAAACTGATCCTTAGAAGTTCTGCGATGTCAGGGGTGGGCATTGTAACTCGGCACCAAGCACCTCCTCCGCACTGAATAATTGATTAAAGAAAAGGACTATACAGTGTTGCTTCTCTGACATTCCTCAGACCAAACAGATCACAAAGCCAGCTTTTAGGAGGAGGAAGAGTCCCAGCTCCTTTAAAAGGTTTACTTTCATCATTTTTTTTAAACCTTTGTTTATTTATTTAATTATTTGCCTTGGTGTTTGCCTGGAACTGGAACTACAGACAGTTGTGAGCTGCCATGTGGGTGCTGGGAATTGAACCCGGGTCCTCTGGAAGAGCAGCCGGTGCTCTTAACCGCTGAGCCATCTCTCCAGCCCTACTTTCATCATTTTTACCAAGTGTCTGTGTGTCTGTTTGCAGAGGCCAGAAGGGACAGCTCTCCCTGAAAATGAATTTACAGGAGGTTTGTGTGCCACCCAGTGTGTGTGCTGGGAATTGAACTCAGGTCCTCCGGAAGAGTATAATAAGCTCTTAACCACTGAAGCATCTCTGTGGCTCCTGATCTTGGCTTTTTGTTTGTTTGTTTTAAAGACAGGGTCTCACTCTGTAGCCCAGGCTAGCCTGGAACTCTTAGAAACTGAGTGCTGGGATTACAGCCACTACAATGCCTGGCTAGATTCTACCTCTGAGAGGAGGCAATAGCTGAGTCACAAGGCAGTCGGCTTTGTAAAGCTAACATACAAGAGAGTAAGCTCATTCCATTAAGACAAGATTTGGAAAACCAAATATATTGATTTGTTCCTGTAATCCCAGTGCCCAGGAGGTTGAGGCAGGAGGCTTACCATGAACTTGAGGCCAGTCTAGGCTACACTGGTAAGCTTTCTGGTAGGCAGAGGGGTTGGAGGCGGGGTGGGGGTCGGTGGGAGGAAGAATGAGGGTGGAGGGAAACCTTTGACTTATACATGAATTTTTATAAGATTGTTGCTTTTTTGAGACTCTTGCTCTGTGGCCCTGGCTGGTTTGGAAAGTGCCATCCTCCTGCCTTTGCCTCTCCAGCACCCCCGCCCTGGCTTGGATTATTTTTAAATTGTTCAGGAAAAGGACGAGACAAGTGAATGTGCTCAACGCAGCTCTTGCCGCGGCACCTCCCGCCCACCTTCAGCCTCCGCAATCTAGTTACCAACCCAGAAGCTCCAGTTAAAGCTGCTTCCAGGCTCCTCGTCTTTCTTCCCTGCAGCTGGATCCTGCCCACTCCTGGTCCCTTCTCCCAGCCTCCCTAGAATACAGGACTAGTCACTAATCCCAGAAAGCCCTGACTGTATGTAAGTACATTTATTTGTTTATCCCATTATCTCTGTCTGAGCCTTCAAACTTCAAGATTCATCTTGTTCATTTTCCTCCACAAAACTTTGTTGTTTTTAGAGTCAAGGTTTCTCTGTGTAGCTTTTACTGTCCTGGAATTCTCTTTATTCACTCTGTAGACCAAGCTGGCCTTGAACTCAGAGATCCACCTGCCTCTGCCTCCTGAGTGCTGGGATTAATGGCATGGGCCACCAAACTTAGCTCAAACTTGAAGTAAAAATATTAAAGCCAACATGGTTCCACGATCTATCCCTGGCTAACTTGAGACTCAACCATCCCACTTCAGCTTCTGGAGAACTCCAAGGAAATATTTGTGTCTCAGCTCCCACCCCAGTTACCTAGACTTGTCCCACTGTGCTCCCAGTGACTCGTGCATGCTCTTACCCGTGGGAGAGCCACATCTGGATACACCTGGACTTTGCACAGGTTCTGCTATTCAAGAGACCCATGGTAAGCTTGCACTGAGATAAGATTGTGGTGGAATGTTTTTTATATGATATAAATAAATAACTGTTTAGACCCATGCAGAACACCGTAGAAGTGGGTGGAGAATCAGAGGCAGCCAGGTAGGAAGAAGGGGTGGAGTTTATTAGTCGCCATCTGTCCCCCGAAGAAGAAGCATGTAGGAATTCAGGTGAGCCACGGGCTGCAAGCCACGTGGTGGGTAGATTTATGGAAATGGGTTGATTTAAGAAGAAAGAGCTAGCTAGTAATGTGTAAATTTTAATTCATTAATATAAACTTAAAGTTAATTTTGTTATGTTGTTTTTATTTTTCTACTCTTAATTAAGATACGATGCTAATGTAACTCATTTAAGATTATAATGTGTAATTAAAAATGCAAATTAATAGTCAACTATGATAAGCAAACTTATAGTCATGTTAGTTAAGTTTTTATAAGTATACAAAAATATATTTCAATTAAATAAATAGTCTTCAAACACTTCAAAGACATACAAAATATGACATTTAAAATATTTTAAAAACTTAAACTTTTCTAGACAATGAGACAAGTCTGTTCCTGGCAACACCAATATATTTCAAAAAAAAAGATAGACATTAAAAAAACTTCATATAAAATTTACTTTGTGACAACAGTTAGCCACTAAACAAAAAACTATTCTAATATTGACTGCTTAATAATATGCTATATAAACTAGACATACAAGTTCCATAAAAAAAAAGACCTCTAAATGTAGACAAAACAAGCCAAGATGGTCCTTCAGGTTCCTGCTTTACAAAAAACATTGCCAGACATTCTTCAAGACACAAAAAAAAAAAACAACTAATAAACTGTGTCAGATTTCCTACATCACTAAAAAGTTTGCCAAAGACTTTAGGCCTAATGGCTAAAGATAGATGCCCCAACGTTACAAAAAAACTTTAAGTAACTGTCCAGACAGATAAATGTCATCTCTGTCATGTCATTTTCTAGACTTTAAAAGTTGCTTACACTTCCTATTTATTTACATAATATTATATCCTTCTGTGGTCTTTGATGTAGTTAAAAGTTTAATAATTATAAATATAGTTCTTTTTAGT